>PVHP010001478.1:31193-106145 GCA_004024765.1 Zapus hudsonius | reverse complement strand
GTAGGGGCATCCTTCTTTCTGTGTCTTCTCTGTAGCTCCTTTCCGGCTGGCTCAACTGGCTTTCCACTATAAACAGACTCATCTGCTCACTGAAGGCCACTTCTTAATTCCCTGCACACTGTAGGTTCTGCCACAACCTCCACCTATTATTTCCAGTGGGAATCACCTCTCACTGAAGCCATGACAGGCCACTTCTCCACTGCATTCCAAGATAAGGCCATTGAATTGGGCCTCGCTCAATATCTCTTAGCTCTTGCCCTTGGCAGTGAGACAAGTCTTCGATTCTCAGGATGCTCGCTGCTGAACTTCCTGTCTATATAAATGCGCTTGGGGGTCTCTGGCTCCTCTGGCCTGCTTCTTCCTCCTCCCAGAGCTCCCCTTTCCCTTTCCATGCCGAGCAATTATTCTTATTAATTATTCCAGCTAGCAGTAATTATCAGCAGTCCATGCCCCAAGCCACATTAATAACAGAAATCTCTAGGATGCCGAGGAGTCAGCTGGGAGGTCGCTCCACCTCCTGGTTTGACTGGTGCTGCAAGTTCCTCTCTCTCCTCCTGCCTTCGCCCACCCTGCCTCATCTCTGCTCTTACTGGTCCCCAAATGTCACACTCTCCAGCCTGTGTGATGCTGTGACGAAACAGGGCAGTGGTTCTGAGCTCCAGGGAAACCACTGACAGACCTGTGTCTCCTGGCATAGCTGAAAGCGATTCCTGGCCCTCCACACTGAGTCGTCAGCACACCTCAATACTATATGCATCCCTTGAGCCCTGCTTTGCAAGCTTTTCATATTTGTCTATGTTCTCATTGGTCTCAGCTGTCATTTGTCAGTACTTGGTGGGCATGTGTGTATGTGTGTTTAGATGTGTGTGGATATACATGTATGCACTTATGGGCATCTTGGTGTGAAAGCCAGCGGTTGATGTTGGGTGTTTTCCTCAGTCACTTTCCACTTTATTTATTGAGACATAGTCTCTTACTCATTCAGCTAGACAATAAGCTCCATCTGTCTTTTGTCTTCTCGGTGCTGGGATTACAGGCACACACTACGACACCTGAAATTTTACTTGGGTTCTAGGGTTCTGAATTCAGGTCCTTAGTAGTCCTATAAAATCACAATGTCAGGTCATTGATGTATGTAAGAGAATTTTTTATTTTTAATTTTACTGAAAACAAAATCATTTTGGTTAGCCGACAAAAAAAAATTCAGGAAAATTGAATGATTGAGGAAGCAATGTTATTTCCACTTTGAAAAACTGTGTCAATGATGGCCTTCTGATGAATGAGGCTGGCTCATAAAATAATCTGGAAGAAACAGAAATTTAGATCAGTTCATTTTTCATGTGTGAGAGAGAGAAAGAGAGAGAGAGGGAGAGAATTATATGCATGAGTAGGAGCAGGTAAGTGCACTCCATGCACACATTTACGGGGGCCAGAGGAGGACATTGTTTTCTGTCCGTCTTCCTTCTTATTTCCTTCAGACAGAGTCACTCGCTAAATCTGGAGTTGGCTGAGTTTTATTCAGACTCGCTGACCAGTTTGCCAAGCAATCCTCCTATGTCCACCTCCTTCAGCACTGGGCTCACAGACATGTATAACCATGCCTGGATTTTGTGTGAGTGTTGGGTTTGAACTCAGGTACCCAGGCTTATGCAACAAGAGTTCTTACCCACTGAGCCATCTCCCCAGCCCCTCAGTTCATTTTCCTTCCTAGAGTAACTCCATGCACTGAAAGGAACATGTATGCTTGAGAAACAATGAACTCTTTCTCCAATGTAGCTCTGAGCAGTGATTTGGAAACCATCTGCCTGCTGGAACATTCTTTTTTTAGTTCAAAGCAACAAAGTTTGAAACACTTGGATGTAGAATCAACTATGACTTACTACAATTGCCAACCATCAGCAAGTTTCCAGAGAGGCTGCAATGCAAGGTGCTAATTTGCAGATGTTATAGCAAAGATCCGATTACTAAACCACTGCAGGCCACATGTGGCCATGGTAAGAATCAGGTGGAAAAAAAATAAAAATAAATAAAAATCGTTAGCGTTGTCAAACACTGCTTCTATCAATTGTTGGGGAGAAAAAAAGAGCAGAAAAGATAAGCCAAGTTGTTTGTTTTTTAAGACAGGGTAGGACGAGTTGGGGTATGTGAAGCAGTCTGCAGAAGATAAAATCTTTTAAAGTGCCACTATGCCACTTAAAGACACCTTGAAGGCCAGAAATAACAGGAAGTCTGTTTCATTCTGACACATGCATCCTGGCTTCCAACACGAAATACTGATGCCTCATTGTTGAGACCAGTGGTAAAATTTCAGTCTTTTGCAAATTTATTTAATTTAAATAAGCTTCCCCAACATTGGGGGAATGTGTTCTCTCAGTGTGCTTCATTAGTGCAGCTTACACCACAAAACTGGCTGGATTGAGAAAGATTGCACCATTATCAAATAATTAGGAATGCCTTAGCAGGTGCATACACTTACCTTAGTAATTAAACCCTTGTTAAAACACCAAAATCCAGAGACTTTAAATGGTTACAGCATCCCAAAGGAGGTAGCCCAGAAAGTGATTCTATAAGGTAGTGTCATTTGGGAACCAGGATATTGAACAGAGTCTCTCTACCTCTTGGGATGCTTACCAAGCACATCTGTGCACATCATGAGATGCAATAAAAATCACAATGACAACGCTAGACAAACACCCACTGCAAGAGACGCTGGGCAGGCCTGGCACCATGCTGCTTGGAAGCAGATCCTGTGTAACTGGGCTTTGTGCTGCCGTTGTTTCAAGCATGGCACGTGAGACAAAGAGAAGTGAAAACAAGGCTCACTTTAGAGAGAAACAAAGAAGGAGGTAGTGGGCACCAATTTATAACAAATGTCTTCATAAAATTTGAATCAAGATTTCCTTTCATAAAAGGAAAAGTTGGAGAGCTCCCTGCCCCATATGAATATAACAAGCAGCCACCAAGAAGTCAACGTAACTCGGAGTTTGAGAGTCATCCATATGCTCCCAAATTCGGTCCATGGACTGGGGTCTGGTTGCTTAGGTAGGAGCTCATGTTCTATAGAGAAATATAATTGTGACAAATCTGGACTCAAGAGCCAGGGACATTCTGAAGATGATATCTATGAGTTGCCATGACGACTCTAGAATGCCTGCTGTCTTTTCATGGTGGAGTTCCTAGGTAAAGCCTGGAAGGTATCTGAAATCGATCATGGGAAGGTAGGACAGCTGGAATTGGTCCTTGGAAGAAATCCAAGCACATGAGTCCATAACTTCTGTGGTAAGGAGGCTGTCACTTGAGGACAAATTCTCATCACTTTGTGGAATTTAGGTTGAGAATTTGATGCAGCAGGATTTTCATGGAGCCAGATGTTCCTGAGGTTGAACTAGGGTGGTATTGATATTAATGTCAGCTAACCAGTGATGGACTAAATCATTCCTGAGAGCAAAACATCCCACCCATGAAACATGCACACACCTCAGAAGACATGGACATGCACACTCTCAGTTCTGGTGTGGGGGAAAATTTTCCTGATTCTGTTGCTGGGGTGGTGGGGGTGGGGGTGAGAGGTCACAGACCTAGAACTGACTCCTAGTGAAACCATGCATTTGCTGTGAGTTACTGCAAAGTCCACTGTAGCTACTTTCCATGCTTGTGTAACGGGGATAATAACCCAGACTAAGCAGGAAATGTTGAAAATTGAATAAAACAACAAATTTCAAATGCCTAATGAAATGCCTGGCATTTAATTAACACTCAATAAATTTCCTTTTCTTTCTTTTCTACGAAAATGGAAGGCATAACCTAAGGCAGGATACGTTGTCTGATTACTTCTAGCAAACTGCAAATCTTCAGGTATTGTACCATTACCACGGCTGACCAACACTGCCAGCCCAATTTGTCATTCCCAATTTGTAATTCAAAATGTGACTTTTTGAAGGTGAGAGGATATGGTTGCCAAAATCAGCAATATGGGTAGACCCATGGATATCATGAGATGTCATAAGTGATGAAAAGACTGGAATATTTAATGACCCATATCTTCATGCCATATACTTAGAAAGGGGTTGATTATTCTCTGTTCTGTCTTAAAAGAAAGTTTGAACCTACAAAAAGTGCTTTGTTGTTCTTTGAAACCATGCATGAGCCTGCAGAGGATATTTCTGACATGTTATTCTGTCATGCAAAGCATCATTTACACCTGTACAATAGGACATCCATTTGAGCAAGCGATCAATTTGCTTGTATCTTTAAACATTTTATTGCAGGAAAGCACACATTCTGAAAAGTGCACAAATCACAAGGGCATGACTTTATCAATGCTTGTAGATGGCAATGATGTTATACTCTAATATCATTTAAACACGCCCTATTTGTTTTAATGGGTTAATACTTTTCTTTGAGTGTTATTAAAATTTTAGAATTCAACAATTATGGAATCTTTTTTTCTTTGGAATCTTTATTTCTTTCCCCTTTCTATATTTTAAAGTAGAGAATTTTAACCTAACTGTGTATAGTCTAAGGGTTTTAATACAAACATACATACATCATATATACATACATACGTCATACATACATCGGGATGCAGAACAGTTCCATTACCACCCATGCACCCATGCACATGATGTTCCTCATGGGTTCTCTTCATAGTCAACCACTGGTGACTGGAGATGTATTCTCAGTTGTGTACCCTTACCTTTCTGAGAATGTCATCATATGAATGGAATCACAGAGGATATAAACTTTGGAATCTGGCTTTCTTCACACTCTTTGTATAATGCCATTTTAAAAATGAAGTGTGTGTGTGTGTGTGTGTGTGTGTGTGTGTGTGTGTGTGTACAGTGGGGTAGGGAGCTTATACACAGCAGGGTACAAGTTAAAGAACATGGAGGTCAGTCCTCTCTTTCCACTTTCATTGAGACAGGGAGATTATTGTTACGTGCACTGGGAACACCAGTCTAGCTGGCCCACAGCTCTTGGATTCTCCTGGCTTTTGCCTCCCATGGCCATAGATGCAATAGGATCACAGACACATGCACAGTGTGCATCTGGCTTTAGTGGGTGCTGTGGAATTGAACTTAGGTCAGCAAGCTTGCAGAGCAAGTGTCTTTAACCACTTAGCCATCTCCCAGCCCGACACTCATCTTCCTATTGTATTTATCTATAGTTCATCTATAGTTTTGTGTGATATAAATAATCTGTTCATGTATTTACCTACTGGGAGACTTTGGGGATCATCCATTTTGGGGTGACCATACATAGAATGATAAGCATTTACATGCTCATTTTTGTGTGAACCTGTTTTCATGACACTGTGATAAACATGTAAGCATGGGATTACTAGGAATAGGGACATTCTGTGATTTTACCAAATCCATCTGGCATTACAGGATACAGTATTTTGATCAATAAACCATTTCCTTTTTGTTGTAGGCAGAACTTGAGATTCTTTTTTTTAGATTTGGAAATGGTCTCTAATGATCTACAGATCAGAAAATGATGTTTCTACAATTTAACTCTATACTCTACTTTTCATCATTTTGGTAGTTTTCTATTTTATTTATGAGAGCCACAATAGGCACATATTTTTTAAAATGTATTAGTTGAGAACATATCTCTGCATATTTGAAAGCACTGTTGAAGGCATGATGAAATTCTGCCTCTGTTTGTGTCTCCTTAGAACTAGGCATTTTCCTACTTAACTGCAATGCATTATCACACAGAAGAAACACAAGATGGACCTTAGGTTGGTGAGGTTTTTATTGCTCAGCACTTTAAATATTTCACTTCTCTGAAGGCTCTAAGACACAGGGCTATTTTTTTTCTGTTTGTCTAGTATTTTGCTTGTTGCTAGGATAGAGTAGCAATTTCTAGACTCTTTCCATCCTGGTCCTTAATCAGTAAGCTCTAGGACTCAGGTTTAAATGTCATTTATAATATATACAGTCCACAAACAAATGTCTCCAGTCATTCAAAGTGATCATTGGTTATCTTCAAAAATCAGAGATCTGGGCTGGAGAGATAGCTCAGAGATTAAGGTGCTTGTCTGCAATGCCTAATGACCCAGGTTTGATACCCCAGTACTCATGTAAAGCCAACTGCACAAAATGATGCATGCCTCTGGAGTTCACTTGCAGAGACTAGAGGCCCTGATGCACCCATTCTCTTTCTTTCATTATCTTTCTCTCTCTGATTTTCTCTCTCCTTGCAAATAAATAAAATAGCTGTTTTTTTTCAAATCAGAGATCCAAGTTCCATACATTGATTTTGGTCGAAATGTTTCTAGTTTCCTTTAAGTTAAAAACAATCAGCTCTTCCCAACATTTTCTGTCTTTTAGGACATTGAAACTTTGACTGAGTTCAGGCCAGCTATGTTGTTAGTTTGTTTTCTCCTGGTGAGACTTGGGTTAACAAATATAGTTTTGTGAACTACACTACTGCTATACACTTCACATCACACCACACAAGGAACCACCTTGTCTTTCTTAGACATGATAAGTTTAATATGTATTAGCTCCAAGATCTCTCCATTATAAATACACATTTTGGGGCTGAAGAGAGGCTCAGTGGGTAAAGTGTTTGCCCTGAAAGCATGAAGAGTTGAGTGCAATCCCCAGTATCCACACAAACCAACCAGGTATGGTGGCATCATCATCTGTAAACCCAGTGCTGGGGAGGTGGAGACAGGAGGATCTCTGGGAGTTCATGGGCCAGTTACTTTAGTCTAATTGGTAAGCTCCAAGCCAATAAAAGATACTTTCTCAAAAAGAGGTGCACACCATTCCCGAGGATAACACCTTAGGTTATCCTAGCGTCTCTCATGAACGTGTGCACATCCACCCATGCAAACTCACGTATGCACCACACACAAGTACATAAACACTTTTATTTTTTAAATTAAGAGTAATATATGGTGACTCAAGTCTGTATGAGTATTTTATTTTTCAACCACCCAATGGTTTTAGCACTTACTAATTGCAAAAAAGGTAATTTTCTAATTCCATGATTCCCCTACATTTGTTTATTTAAATACTTCTCTTGTGGGCTGAAGAGATGGCTTAGCGGTTAAGGCATTTGCCTGCAATGCAGAAGGACACAAGTTTGATTTCCCAGTGCCCATATAAAGCCAGATGCACAAGAGGGCGCATGCATCTGGAGTTCATTTGCAGTGGCTGGAAGCCGTGGCGCTCCTATTCTCTCTGTTTCTCTGCCTCTCTCTCTCTCTCTCTCTCTCATAAATAAAATGTTTTTAAATACTTCTCTTGTATTTGCACGTCCTCTCTTTTTTCCCGATCCATCTCTTTGTTTCTCTTTCCTCTCCTTTTCTCCTCCAAGTCTCATGAAAAATACTTTTTGTTTTACTTACTCATTAGTTTTGTTGCTTAGTTGTCTCCAATTCCCCCAGTAAAGATCTCATTCAAGCCAGTTCTAGGAGGCTCCCTGTGTCCTTCTGACACGCTCCCATTAATCTTTGAGCACTTTGTAGTTTTCTGGCACAGGAAGACATCCAGGTTCACCTTGGACTTTCTCTCCCCAGCTTTGGAATCAGCCAAGGCTGAAATGTTATTTAGAATCCAAGATCTAGGCCACTGATAGATAACACCACTTTTGGACAAAGTAGTCATGTAGTTTGCCCTACAATTCTCAAAGTCCAAGTCTGCTTCTTCCACCTAAGACAAGCCTCCCAAAACAACTCTGTCCATGTGTCTCTATCCCCACTGCCAACAAACACCTCTTTCATCAACACGTCTCCACTGGACTCCTTGCCTCCAGCCCCTTCAACCCAAATCCAGTGGAATAGAATTTCTAAGCATGGTCAACAGCTTATGAGTTTTGATCCTAAAGTTACTGACTGCATGACCTTGGACGAATTAGCAAGCCTTGTTGTTTCTATATCTGAAAAGTAGAGATAAGATCAGGAAACCCAGGAAGTGAGAGCCAGAGATAAGATATTCACTCAGGCCACATCCATGAGAGCCAGTGCAGACCCCCAACATACAGCCTCTCACAGAGACTCTTCAGCCACTCTGGGAAGAGCAATGCCTGTCCCAGTAAGGTGCAGTTGGCTGGGTTTAGGTGGAAGATGAGAAACTTACAAGACAGACAGATGGGCATATGGTAACCGTCAGTATTAGTCGATAAAGTGAAAATGTCAAAATGCAGAATTGGGGCCAGGAGACCAAAGTTCAGTGGCTGAAGGAGGCTGTTCAGATGAAGAAGTCTGGAGGAGGCATTGTGCCCTCAGCACACACCTGGACACACATCCTCACCTGCCTTCCATCCTCTCCTCCCTCCTTATGGTCAGTTCCCTCCCCTCTAACTCCGACCTCTAAACACAAAATCACACTCACCATTTGTTCGATGGTGAAAACCTCTTTTCTGGACTCCTCCTTCCGAGTGAAGCAGTCCATGGCCCCTGGCTACACTTCTTGTGCCCAGATACAAAAGCTCCTGCAAGGATTATCCATGACTTCTAACTTACTCTAATTCATTTCTGTTCTACTTTAATGCATAGTGAATTCTTGTTATCTTCCTCCTAACTCTCTGACACTTGTTTTCCATCTATTTTACACTTTATTTTTGTCTTGGTTCAAGCCCTGAATGTCAGCATGTCTGTACAGACGTGTCCTTCGGTACTCTTGCCGCATGGTCCCGGTGACTTTATGTACAAGCAAAGCTTCAGGTGACTGTCTCCAGATGAAGAACCTCAGATCTTCTTCTCTGGTCCATGAATCTAAACAAACTCCTGATCTGTGTATCAATTCAGACTCTCAAATGGTCTCAGGCACAAAAACTGGGTATAAATTAAACTCAGCATTTTTTCCTTAAAACCCTGCTTCCTAGGTTCTCAATGGCCATTTTCCACTCTGCCAAATAGTCAAATCAAGCAAAAAAAAAAAGAAAGAAAGAAAGAAAGAAAGAAAGAAAGAAAGAAAGAAAGAAAGAAAGAAAAGAAACAAGACAAAAGTAAAGAAAAAGAAAAACAAACACAAGAATTCCTCTGAATGTTTCTTGATATGTACTACTAGTATCTGGAAGAATCTCCCATCTCTTCTCATTCTAACATTCTCCCCCTCAACTTCTTCATTGCCTCTGCCTTCTCCTCCTGCCTGGCTTTCTGGTCTCTCAGCATTCTCTGCTCCAGTCGGCCCCTGAAGAGAGGACTCTGAAATGGGGATCTGATTATGGCCCAGTTCTGCTGAAGAGTCCTATATTGAATAGAGTTAGAATGCTCAGCCAAGACCATGGGAAGCTCTGACTACCAGACTCATCGCCTCTGCTATAGGAATCTGTTATTCCAAGTATACAGAATTCCTTTCAGTGCCGGGCCTCTTTGTAAGCTCTTCTTTCTCAGAGAAACTCCTATTGGCTCCTCGTTTCCATAGTGATCAGACCATGTCACACTGACATGTCACCTGTCTAAGACCCTCTCTAATGGGCACCCCTGATTCTGAGTAAACCTCCACCACTTACCGGGTGTGACTGGATCAGACTTATTGGTCTCTAAGTGCCTCAGTTTCCTCAACTGCAACATAAGCGTGATCATGCTTACCTCATAAAAATGTTGGGAGTCACAGAGGAGACTCAGGTCTAATTCACAGTAGATGCTTAAAAATGTTCAAATAGTATTCTTAAACAGTGGCTATAAATACTTTTATTTTTCTGCACAAGCTTCTAATGCTATCAGGAATCCTACTGTGTGCTCTAGGCCACAAATAGAATTCTTTGGTCTAGCTCTAAATTTTCTAGATTTATCTACAACCACTCTCCCTAGAAAACTGTATTTCAGCAAATCTCGACTCCCTTGGAGGTCTTCTGCGCTGGGCTTTGTTTACATGTAACACCTAGAACTTTCAACCAAATTTCCTTCTTTTCTTCCAGATTAAAGATGTGTCCTGTATCCAATGCCAGCTGTGTGTTTTTGGAAACTTTCCACACATCATCATGAGGATCAGAAAAATCTTGAGCTCTGAGGCTCTAACACTGAAACACCTCATCTTTGCGAGCAATCCTTCCCCCCATTCTGTGTCAGACAGAAGCTTCGTGAAGAGACTATCATCCACCCGAAACCTTGGTCAGAAACCGAAGCATGAATGGAGGCTCCTTTTTTGCCAGCCTGTAACTAGTCACTGAGTCTCTGAGTTCATCAACTAAGCCACAACATTTTGCTTTTAAAACACATTGCTTTTGCTCGCCCAGAATTGTTGGTCTGAATCAGACCTTCGCCATCTCTTCCTTCACCATGGCCAGGCCCGAACCTGGGCTCACAGGCTCTCCCTCCCGCCATGCCTGCAGAGTGGTGTTCTTGAAACAGCTCTGGCTGTCTCCATCTGCTTGGCTGTTCAATGTTCCAGTGCCACGCTGTCCTCAGAACCAGGCCTCACGTCCTGAGCCATGGCTACCTCTCAACCTATTCTCCCAACCCTCCATGAGCTAACTTGCTACACTCTCTGCAAGATGTCTGTCCTGCTCTAATCACATAAACAGAAAAGCCTTTGTCCATTCTTCCTTCATAATAATGGTGCTATATTTCAATTTTATAGATTTATGCAATGCAATGGCAAGGCAGAGACACGAGAATCCCTGGGGGCTTTCTGGCCAACCAGTGTAACTTACAGGGTGAGCTCCAGACCCGTGAGAGATCCTGTCTCCTGAACAGTGAACATCGTTCCTTGGGGATGACACCTAAAGTTGTTCTCTGGCCACTATATATATGTGTGCATCTGTGTGCACACATCTGGACACAAGCATGCACCACATACATACACACGGGCAAGTGCACACACAGAGTAAGAAAGGACCCTAGGAAATTCAGATAAGCAAAATGAAGAACACGAAGCTCAAACGAGCTCCTTCCTATTATACCACCTCTCAGATGAGTAGCACTGACTTTTTCCTCAACTTAACAAGAGTTTTCATAAAGATGGGAACATGGTCTACATGACATTGCATAAATCAATTGCATTTACTTAGTAATTCTGATGTCACTTAGTCTTGTCCCTCACTGCGACATGGCATAGTGATGTAGACTCTCCTGTGGAGCACCACCATGACTTAACCCATCCCCAACTGCTGGATGTTTAGCCTCCTTGCAAGTCGACATGGTTATTAACAGTACTATGGTGAATGGCCTCACTGATAAAATTGTCTGGACATGAACGTTAATTCCCTGTATATAAATTCCTGAAGGTGTATTTGCTAAATCAAAAAAAAATGTGACCTTTTAAGACTTGGGATGCAAATTGTCAAATTGTTCTTGAAAAGGCTGTAGCAATCATGGGGTGAAAAAATTCATGTGAGTGAAATGGAGGTTTGCTTTACTTTGTGTTTCTTGCAATTGATATCAAAAATTTCTCTATATATAATATGTATATGGAAAGCATTTATTTCTCTTCTTTTATAAATTTCCTTTTGGTGTTCTATCTAAGAGTGTTTATTTTTTTTAATAATGAAAAATAAAGAAAAATGTCTTGTCATTAACATTGAAATTTTTAACTGGAGGCGTCTGCTTTGAATATAATTTGAATGTTAGTAGCTTTATGGCAGAGTCATGAGTTCCTAGTGAACCAGATTTCATGGGAAACTAAGCTCCACCCTTACCAACTGTGTGACCTCAGAAAGCCATCAAATTACTTTGCACTTCCCAGCTTATAGGATTGCTGTGAGGTTCACCAAGATAATCTTGGTCCCTGTCCCATGAAGTTGTTACACATGGTGAAACGTCAAGGTTATTCCTGTAACCTGATTACTTGCTCATTTATTTAACAAGCCATTTAACAGACATTCACTTTAATCTATGAGAAGTGCTAGAAGTGGGTTTACACAATTACACAGGAAAGATATGCCTGCCTTGAGCTCCGAGACAACGTATGCTTGACAAGCAGTTCATTATTGCAGCATGTTTTGTAAGTGTTTTGATAGAGTTGTATTCTAGCTGTTACTGGAGCACCGAGGAAACGAACAAAGTATTTTGAGTTGTGAAGGGGAGGTCATGAAAAGTTTTATTGAGGAGACAAGCTGAATTTTGAACAAGAAAGTCAATCATGCATTCATTCAATAAATATTTACCAGTTTGAATTTAAAAGGATAGACCCTATCTAGAGGCACTGAATTCATTGTTAACAGCAAATAAGAGGAGGTTTCTATACACATGGAACTGGTTACTAAACCATCAAAGAAAATACGTAGAAAAATAAAGCAGTGTGTGTGACATGGTAGAGCGACAGGAGGAAGGGAGGCAGATCACTAATGGTCCTTGTGTGAGCGAATTCCATTCCAAGCCAAACATGAACCAAGCACACTCTGCCCATCACATAAGGGCAGGTCTGGGCTGGTAAGGACAGGAAACAGAAGGAAGAAATAACATAGAGACTGTGATGAAAGACACGGCATGCCTTCCTATGCAAACTGTGGAGATATGTCCAAATGGAAGGATGGTTCAAGGGGGAACAGGAAAGCTGGAAATAGAGCCTGATTTGTTTTTAGAAGGATTTTTAATGCTAGGAAGAAAAGCAGACCCAACACATAAGAAGCGTTCATTAAATGCCAGGTGAAAGGGTGGGTGGGTGGATGGATAGGTGGACGGCTGGGGAGGTGATTGAACAAGGAAAATCACAATATCCAGCCCTTTGAACTCCCCCCCATCTATGTTTGTTGCGGAGCAAATCAAGACACCTGTATTTATTTCTTGACATTTTTATCTCCCACTAAACTTTCGCTCCTTAAGGGCCTGGAGCCATGCCTGGCCTCCGGGCTTGGTGAACTTACAGCCGCTGATTGCATACCCAGCGGCCATTTCTCTCTCCCAGCGGCAACTGGACTGCCTCTTTGTCTTTCTGCTGATGAGGGCTTTGCATTGATGAGGTCGGAAATACTCACTTCCCCAAGATCCATCCATTCTTTCTTTCCTCCTTCACTGACAAGTCTTGCTTCCCAGTCTCTGATGTCGTCTCCCGGGCCCAGCAAAAACCTGGACTCATCACACAATCCACGTTAAGGGTGGAGGAAGCCTGTTTAGAAACTGCCAATCCACACACACACACACACACACACACACACACACACACACACACACTCAAGCCAAAGTGCACAAATTATTAGGCCAGAATGGGCAACAGGCTGATGGGAGATTGGAACAGTCCCATGTAATTGGGTCGAATTATGGTTTACTACGCCAGCTTTTATCAGAGTGACACCTGCTAGCGCAGCCACAGTTAAGGATCTGTCCGGTTTTCCATTACGAGACTCTGTTTCAGAGGCTTATGGCTGCCACAGAAATTCATTGCTGCCCAAACTTGACCTATTAGAGTGCCTGCAGCCTTTGGGTAGATTGTGAAAATAAGAATAAAATAAAAATGACTAGGTGGCTTCACTGAACTATGTGGCCTCTGCTCACCAGCCTATGAGAATTCTGTAATGAGCCGACTTTACCCAGGTGGTGGACAGTGGGTTGACATGACAGATAGGGACATTTTCACATTTTCCTCATTGTCATTACACTCCATCCTGTCAGTAATCTCTGGTTAAAGAGCATTTGCTGACATGATGGACAATAATGGCCGCCTAGCGAACTTCGTGCCCCATCTCAAAGTAACCAAAGTTTCAGGAGTTCCTATATATTGCACATAAATTGACTATTTAAAAGGTTGTGGAGACATTTTGATAGTACAGAGATCTAAAAAGATGCCCCCCCAGTCAGTTCCATGGATGGCTGTAAAACGAGGAGCTGTTGTATCACTGTCACTCTTTGGGGTTCGGGTTTATGTGGATGGTAATGAAGTGACTGTTTTCCCTTAGGTGATTCACTCACAATTAGGACAACCAGTCAGCAGCTGACCTGCAGTTACTCTAGTTAGTGCCTTGTGGAACAAACCATGTGCATTCCATTACAAGAGGCTAAGAGAGAAAATTAACCCACCTGTCCGCCCTTCGACCCAAGCTACAGTAAGTATTGATGAGCAAGTTGAGTATGATTAAGACATGAGCACCCGGGCTGGGGAAATGGCTCTGTGGGTAAAGCATAAGAAGCTGAGTTCTGATCCCCAGAGCCCATGCTAAGTGTGGTGGTGAGTGCCTGTAACCTCCGTGATGAGCTGGAGACAAGAGGATCCCCTGGGCTCACTAGCTAGTCTAGCTGGAGCTGCGAGTTCTAGGTTCAGACAGACATCTTGTTTCAAAACATAAGTTGGAGAGTGAACTGCAGAGGGCCTGTGGCACATACACACACACGCACACACACACAAACTCAAAGATATGAGCAACTGAGTAAATAGTCTTGGCACCTCATCAAACTTACTGATCAAGTCATTACTTAACCTTGAGTCTTTGCAAGGCCTTGAGCATGTGCAACATTGGCTCTGGTTCATGAAGCTGGGGTGTATTTTCAATCAATCATTTTCATCTGTCCCTCAGTATCTCCTACCCCAGTGATAACAAAATCTGTGAATGATCAAATTCCTTACCTAAAAGTGGCTTAGTACTTGTCCATAACCTAGGCACTTTAAGTCATCTCCAGATTACATGTCACCTAATCCAATGTAAGTGCAATGAAAATACTTGTAATGACATTTGGTTGGGGAGTAATGATGTTGCATATGGATATGTTTGTTCTGAATAACTTTGTTCTTCAGTGGGTTGCATCTGTAGCTGGGAAACTCATAGCTACAGAGGGCGACTATTCTAATGCGGAGGCTATGGGCAGGCAAGCTCCTGAGATGCTGAAGGTATTGCCTTCTTTCCAAGTCTGTGCATGGGAATAAGTATACCTATCTCCTAGGGCCGTGAGGAGAATCAATTAGTAAGTACATATAAAAAATACAGAGACCAACCTCTGCAGATTTCCCCCACCAATCAATATTGAGCATGCAGGCTGTAGAGATGGCTCAGCAGTTAAGTCACTTGTATACAAAGCCTAATGACCTGGGTTTGATTCCTCGAACCCATGTAAAGCTGGATGCACAAAGTGGTGCAGGCATTTGGAGTTCATTTGCAGAGCCTGGAGGCCCTGATGGGCCCATTCTTTCTGTCTCTCTTCTCTCTATCTCTCTGTTTACAAATAAATAAAATGATTATATATGTATTTTTCAAATTGAGCATGCATATCTCAGTGTACACATAAAACTTTTTACATTTCTAAGTTAAATCATTACTGCTGCACTAAAACATTATGCACATTATAATACTATAAAATTAGACATTTGGGGGAGATGACTCAGTGGGTAAGTACTTTGTTCACAAGCCTGAGGGCCTGAATTCAGACCCTAGACCTTACATAAAAGCTGGAAGCTCTAGCACACCTCTATAATCCCTGTGAGCCAATGGTGAGAAGGGAGGCAGAGACAGGAGAATTTCTTAGAAGGTAGAAGGGAGAAGTGAATGAAAGACTGCCTCAAACTAAGGGGAAGTCAAGGATTGACCCTAAAGTTGTCCTCTGACACACTCTCCACCCCCACACCACATAAATAAATAAAATAGTTACTTTAAATGGCAGAGATAAGTTATATTTTGAAATATTTCATTTTGTTTGATTAATAATACAAAACATATCTTTGTTCTCTGGGAAAATTATTGCTACATATGAATAACTTTTTTATTATTACATTGGTCTATTATTTTATGAGAGAAATGTGATTCAATGGTTCTTTTTTAAAAATAGCATATTATTGATAGGCAGTCATATTTCATAACAAGGAAAAACTAGAAAATAATGGGTTTTATTTTTGTCACAAATGTATAACTATTACTAAATTTAACAACTTGTGTTTCCAGAAGTTGAAAACCTCTGTTTAATAATGCACCTTTTACCATCATGCCATCGTACCATATCATTACGAAGTAATCAAGAGCATAGCATGCTTTGTCTCCTCTCTTGATTTAGCAATATCTACACATACATATGGCAGGGAAGCAAAATGGTGCTACACAGGAGAAGGAAGTAGATCAGTGGGGAGGGGAGAAGATGAAGGAGAGCAATGGGGTGACAAATATGAGAAAGTGCCATTTTATATATGTATGAAAATGTCATAATGAAGCCATGATTATGTCCACTAGCATTAATTAAAATAATTTGCAATCATAAAAGAGTACATCTTGTAAATCCACTCATCTTGCCGCATGTAAACTACATGTCATAGAAAGCTAAAAATACAAAAAATGATCAGTCCATTGTCATAATTCCTTACATATTGTGAAGTGCTTCGCCCTTCCCTAAAACCCTTAATTTAATCTGTGAGTTGAGAAGGGGCATTGAGGTAAAGTCACATGGGAAATAAAAGACATTCTCCCTTTGCACTGTGTCACTATAATCAAATATGAATAGCATTTCATGATTGTCTTCTCTAGGTGCAGTGGACTGTGTTCCTTGTCCCTGGGCTATGCTGACTCCCCTCTTGGCCCAGCACTATGCTGGGACATGTGAGCACTGAGCAATCATTGGAGCTACTGCTACATTTCTGATTTGCTTTAGTTTCCTGGGCCATGAATATGTAGATGTGCCCATCTGTACTTGGTTCTTATTGTGGTGGTTTGAACCAGATGTCCCCCATAAATTCATGTTTTGAATACTTTGGTTCCCAGCTAGTGGCAGTTTCGGAGACGGAGCCTTGCTGGAGGAGATGTGTTGCTGCAGGTGAGCTGCACCTAATCGGAGTTTAGCTCACTCTCTTGCTGCTCTTTGCAAGAGATGTCCAGCCTCTGCTCTACCATCCTTTCCCTGTCATCTTGCAGCTTCTCCTAAAAACCATAAACCAAAATCAATTCCTCTCACTGCTGTTTTGATTCAGGTGTTTTGCAACACAAAGGTAACTGAAACACTTGAGTTAGTTGTTTTTCTTGTCTGTGCCCAAATACCTGCCAACAAGCAAAAAGGAGAAGGGGTTATTCTGGTTCAAAGCATAAGAAAAGATGCAGATGATCATGGTAGGGCAGGAATGATGGCAGGAGTGAGGAGTGGTCACACTATGTCTGTAGTCAGGAAGCAGATCTCAGACAGGAAGGAGCTCAGATATGGAACCTCAACATCTGCCTCCAATGATCCACTTCTAGTGAGGTTCCACCCCCTAAAAGTGCCACAGCTTTCCAAAACAGTGCCTTCAGGAGTTCAAATACAGTAGGGACATTTCACATTTATTCCACAACAGTGCTATAAAAGTACACGGTTTCAAAGATATTTTCATTTCTTTATAGATAAATATCTCTTATCTTCCTTTCTTACATTCCAGCTTTGCTTTTCTCTAAGTGTCCACGATACTTCTCATTCTTATTCAGAATTGCGGTGGATATTTTGTAATAAAAGGGTATATGTGTCATCCAATATCAATATGTGTGCCAGTGGGTTAACTGTTTTTAAAATATTTTTGTTTTCCTCTTTACCTTCCCAAATACTGGATTTTTTTCATCCATCAATTAGAAAGCCACTTTTCCCGGGATAGATTAAAACATGGACTGAGAAGGAAGATGGAAAGATTTAGGTAACATATAGGTTTTGAAATTCAAAGTACAGCAGACTGTTATTTGGAGAGCAAATATTACAGTTACGTTTGCGTTGCTAACACAAACATTGGACTCAAAGCAGCTTTTGGGAGTGTTGTAGTCAGCCACAACACATGGCTGGGATAAACCTCTAAACCAAGCACAGTTATGGGAGAATAGGATTTATTGAAGCCACAGATCCAGGGAAAGTCCATCATGCCAAAAGAAGTTGGTCCCTTTCACAGGTCCAACCAGAGAGAGAACCCATCACCAGCACACACACACACACACACACACACACACACACACACACACACGCAAAATGGGGCTGGGGAGCTTCCCCTTTATATAGCCTTCTGGCAGGGTCTTGCAACCCTTCCCCAAACTTGTTGACTCTCTGAGTCTCTGGAATTTCCCTTCTGCACTGCCTTCCCAGGAAGGGATGTCTACTTCTAGCTCCCCTGGGCCTCTCAGTATCTGTCCCCTACTGAGAGGGACTCCTTCCTGCAAACAACCTCAGAGACCCTCCCAAGATTACTAAACAGATCAAGTTGACAACAAAACTTAACCATCACATGGAGTAAAGACTTATTTTTCTTACAGACTCAAGGGAAAACTCCATGATTGCAAGGGAAAACATGGCATGAGCAGAGGCTGGACTTCACTTCTTGACCACCATCAGGTGTAAAACAGCAACAGGAGAGTGTGCTGAACACCAACAAAGGAAAGCTAGTTGTAACACCCATAAGCCCACCCCAATAACACAACTCCTCCAGCAAGGCTCTAATACACAAATTGACACATCTAGGATGTAGCATTCAGAACACATGAATTTATGGGGGATTTTTAATTCAAATCCCACAGCAGGTTTCCTAAATTCTCTTATCTTCAGATGTCAGATGGGCCTACAACCCAGTAATAAGAAAATATGACATGGGTGAAGTCAAAGGAACAGCCCACCTCTTTTAAAGCTCAGGGCATGTAGGAGGACCAAGGAGTAAATGAAGGCAGGAGTAGAGGAAGGAGTGTATAACAACCTTATGACTATAGTTGGACAGGTAATGTGGGACCTAGGCATGTAGACCTTCAGCTACCCTTTGTTCCGGTGTGTCATGGGGCAGAAGCCAAATAGAGGTGATGGTCTGGATGCTCACATGGACAGGGCAGCTCTCTATCCAGAGTTGGGGAGTCCAAATAGTCAACTACATGAGACATGGAGACATTGTTAATATGAGCTTATTTGGACCAAGTCAGCTGGAGTAATCTCCAGGTCGTGAGAAGAGGAACAAATCTTTTGTCACTCCAACTGCAGATTTTAGACAACATGCCATCTGGGCAAGTGGCATTGATGAGTAAGGAAGAACAATAACAGAGCAGAAGATGCTGAAAAGAATTCACTTGAAAACTGGACTCTTCCCTCCACGCAGGGAGCCCGTGGGCACATCCTTCTCCAGTGGCATCTTGAAGAGCAGGCTGAGGGGGGAACACAGCTGCAAGACGGAACATCTGCATAGAAGAGAAATGGGTCATTACTTCTCTTTGCATTATTGGATCAGGCAACACTTTAGGCTGAAATGGCCATTTAGTTAATAGTTCTTGCTCTAGCCAGAGGTAGGTGGGCGCGTAGGAGGCACTGAAGGGTGCATTGGAGGAAGGTCAGAGTAGCCACAACTAGAATTACAGGGAGATAGATTCTTAGGCACAGATGAGTTGTAGTGGGACGTAACGTGACTGCTGTGTGGGCCAAAACATCAGTCCCACCAAATGTAGAGGTGTGTAAACTGAGGTCTGTAGGTCAATTCCTTTCCGAATTCTAGTGTTCAGAAGAGTATGTTGGCACTCTGATAATCACTGATTTCAGGATGGAACAAATCAACAGGCCTGGAATTTGCTTCAATTTTGATCCTATTAGAAAACTAATACAATAAGGCATTTCTTGAGGGATATCAGCGGAATTGGTTTACTTTCTACTTAAGTTCCCCCAAAATTAGCCTGCTAGGGAAGACATAGGGTTGCATACCTGCAACCCTGGAACTTAGGAAATAGAGGAGGAACTCAAGAGAGCAGGCTCAGACCAGCCTTGTACTTGGAGAGTTAGAGCCTGGGCTACATGAGATCTTGTCTCAATAACAGGGAGGGCTGGGGAGATGGCTCAGTTGGTAAAGTGCTTGCTTCACAAGCATGATGATCTTAGGTTGGATCCTCGGTACTCATGTAAAAGCCAAGTGAGGTGCACATGCTTATAGTCCCTGCTCTGGGGAGGGCAGAGCCAATCATATGCGCTCTAGGTTCAGTGAGAGCCTCTGGCTCTAAAAAATAGGAGGGGAAGAGAGCCAGTGTTGATGCCTGGACTCCACAGGTATGCACACACATACATACATACATGCACCTGCACATACACATATACAATCACACACACACACAAATGCATGCAAAAAGGGGAAAAGAAAAAAATGTAAAGTAACTTGCTCTATTTGTACAGTGAATCTACAGTATGAGATGCCTTCCCTTGGACATAGACGTTTTAGAAATACCTGAACCCCTGTGTAAAAAAAAAAAAAAAAAAACTATTGTGGACTCTTACGTGATAGATGGGGTTAAGCCCCATTGTTGAGAGGGGATGGACAGCCACAGAGTCTAGTCTCCCTGCCTTCTGTCACCATCACTATTAAGATTCTCTAGCCCTTAACGTTTTAGCATTAATTTTTCATTAGAATTAGACATAGCTATGGAGTCGTTTTAATGAGCTTTAATGGCAAATAGCCAAAACATCAGGCCTCTCCCCTTGCATGTGACCTGAGGGGATTCTCTTCAGATCCATCTCTCTTCATCTGTAATGAAAATCCCGTTAACCCTTGATACCCCTAGCAGTGCTTCTCTATGGCCTTGAGGTACCATAAATGTGTCCTGGAAGGGGAAAATAAAGAAGAAAAACCATGCAGAAGAAATTAAAGACAAAAGTGAGATTAACCATTAAGTCTGCAAATACTGAGGCCTCTGGTCATCACAGAAAATGTTTCCACAAATGCTTTCCTGAGAAGGAAAATGAGAATGGTAAAGTCCCAACAGAAGCCCTAGAAATACAGCAAAAGTAAAGTGTAATTAGTGATTTTTCCTCTAAACTTGCAAAAGTCAGAATTCCCCTTATAAAATATACCCTTTGTTTACTGTTTGCATATATAATTTGTTCTGTGTATGTGTGTGTATGTGTGTGTGTGCATGTGTACATTTGTATGTGTGAGTTCGTGCACATGGAGGCCAAGGCCAACATCACTCTCTACCTTATTTATTGAGACAAGGTCTCTCACTTGAACCCAGAGCTCACTGATTCTGGATTAAAGGCACATGGCCCAACATCCAGAAACATACAATTTTGGTGCATGCTTTCAGACACACACATGCAAATACATGCATAGTTGCTGAATGAATAGATTCAAGGAATTAAAAAGTAGAATTGTGGGATGTATTAACAGTAACTAACATGTACCATCATCACTACTGCATTTCAGGTGATCATTTGTCATTGAAACATATGTACAGTGTCCACATTCCCTATCTGTTATTTGTTCATACCTCTTCCTATAGCAAAAAGACACCAGTCAGGAATCTTAATAAAGCATTCTCTATAAAGCATTATTGGACCTCAAAAGTTTACACAAGTTTGAAGGCATCACATTACTATGTGAAAATGACTTACACACTGGGGAAAACCAGAGCGTCTGTCTGATTATCTCTGGCCAGATAGAGTAGGAGGGCAGGCTTAGCTGGGACAGAAGCAGGAAGCTGAGGGTCTGGAAACTTTTTATATCTTGGTTTGACTCTGTTCCTGGCATGGTGGAAGTAAGCAGAAGTTGTTGCTGAAGCTCTGTGGACAGAAATGAGGGAGATAACAATTTGAAAATCACGCTTGCTTTCCCAGGATCAGCATAGCATGCACAAATAGAAGTTGGAGGGCCCGTCAGAGTGCCAGAGATGCACACTCTTCCAGTTGCCAGATGTCTGGCTATATAACTTTTTGGCACTTACAGCAACATAGAGGCAGATCTATGGATTGAATCTATAAACATTACAGTTACCATCTGACAACTGTTCAGTGGCTCCACTCCAGTTTCTAGTGGACAGGTGTTTGAATTACCCCCCCCCCAAATACCCACACAATTGGAACTACTAATTGCTATGCTTGTTGGAAGGCCCTGAAAAATAAGGCCAAGAACTGAATGGGCAGGAAGACAGCAATGTCTCTGCTTCCTTGTGGTCCATCCATCTGAACTGGAGGCATTTGGGGCGCCTTGGGGCGAGATTTGCCTGGCTGTGTGGAGGCTTGTGATTAGATAGATAGCATCAGCTCCCACTGCTGGAGTTCAAATATTTCCCAAGCCCTTCTGAAAGGTTGGACTCCCTTTCCTTATCTGTTCAGCTGTCATGGGTTCTCTGGTGACTTGATGGCTCACGAAGTGACAGTGATACACAATGTAAGCTTGGTCTTCAATTTAGAATGAAGACTGTGGGAAACATTGTTGGCGTGTCTGTAAGGACGCTGACGTAAAGGACAGCTATGGCGATGAAGACACACCATTGAGATGCTAGTGTCCTACCAGCGAAAGACAGAACGCTGGGCCTGATGGGTCCTGAGCAGAATCAGTGAGCATACATGAATGTATCACCTGTAATATGGACACAGTTGAATTGCTAGAACTCTATGCTTGTCCTGACATGAGGGTCCAGTTAAATGGAAGACGATTTGTTTCATCCTGTATGAACAGAGTTTTGAAAAACAAAGAGCCTCCACTCCACCATTCTTTGAAACACGCTTCCTTAAAAAAGAGCAAAGGGCAGTTTTAGTTATCTAAGACACGTCGTCTTTCACATATTTCTGAGCGAGTGTGTCTCTGGGTCACAGTCAATCAAGTATTCAAGACTGAGAACAGCATCGACAGAGAGCACTTTGCACTTTGGTGGGGTTGCTGTTGAGTCTGACAGTTGTGAAGGTGACAGAGGAGGGAGGAAGTGTTCCCAGTCATTCTCTCCTTCACTGCCAAGATCAGCGTTAGCCTTGAGAGTAGCTGTTTGGTTGTTAAGTTGGCAAGAAAAAGAAATATGATGGACAAGAGAGTTCGGACAGGGGAAGGAACTAGAAACAGAAAGTGGGCTGAAAGGCTCTGTCATGAGCTTTCCATCAATGCAGCGCATGAGGACGTGCTGTTTGTTTCTATTGTTGAAAACATGTAATGGAAATCATAGACAATAACAATGTCTGTTCGAAAACAAATGCATTCAAAGACTCCGTCAGGTGGTGGTGTGGCTGTGAGCGGGACTGACTAGGAATGAATCGTTTTGTATAAGAGATAACAAGCTGGTCATTCTTGCTAGAGAGCTGAATGAATTATATACACCACAGAGTCGATGGATTTCAACCCATCACCCCCAGGGAAGTTGTTGAACTGGTCGTGCACAGAGGCTAAGCCTGAGCGCCAAGCCATGTGTGAAGGCCTATTTATTTCTCTGTTTCTCTCCAGAGTGACCACAGGCTGAGGACCAGAGAGCACAGCAATGGGGGGGGGGGTCCCTAGCTTTCAGTGACACTATTACATAGCATGTTAACAAAGACAGATCATGAAATACATACACATGTATATGAAGGACACTTTTTGCAACAGGGATCTTTCCAGAAAAAAAACATTTATAAGTGACATTGTTTAAAATACAAAATTGAATAGGCTTATAGAGCTCAAGGGGGAGAGATTTTGAAGATCATTTTTAGTAAGAGAATGTTAACATACCCAAGTGGAAACAATAGCCAGCCCTCCCTCAAGTCCAGATTGATATACCATGCTCAGCCATGTTATATATTTTCCATTCCTTCCTTTTCCCTCCCACGTGATGCTGAAGCAAATCCAACACACTCTATCAGTTCATCTGAAAATATTTCCTTATGTACCTTTGGAAAAAAATGGATATTTGAAAACACCCAAAAACCTTATGGCTTATTTTTGAAAGAAGAGCTTTAATGTTCTCTCCTATCTGGGCACTGTTCACATTTCCCCCGGACTTCTTTTACTTTGTACTTTTACAACTTAGGTCATTTGAACTGGGATTTAGTTCAAGTCCACACGTTGTCATTGTTGAATCAAACTGTTAACTTCAAAGTTCTTGCTGCATCTCTCTTTCTTTCTTTATGAGAGAGAGAGAGAGAGAGAGAGAGAGAGAGAGAGAGAGAGAGAGAATGGGCATGCCAAGATCTCCAGCCACAAATGAACTCTAGATGAATGTGCCACTTTGTGCATCTGGCTTTACATGGGTGCTGGGGAATTGAGCCCAGGTCGTAAGGCTTTGCAAGCAAGAGCCTTAACCACTGAGCTTTCTCTTCTTAACACCCTTGTCATTGGCAGAAGAAAACACCTGGTTTTGCCAATAGGGTTTCACAAGAACTGGATTTTGCTTGTATCATTTACAATTATAATAATATCTGGTTACCAGCTTGACATTACATAGAATCACCATAGAAATACATCTCTGGTCATGTAGTGAGGCATTTTCTAAATCAGATTAGTTAGATGTTAAGATGGGAGAACTGGCGCTAACTATGGGCAACACCATCCCACGGGCTTGGTTCCTGAACCTTATCAAAATGAGAAAGTGGGTTGGAGAGATGGTTCAGTGGTTAAAGGCACTTGCTTAAAAAGCCTGAAGACCAGGGTTTGATTCCCCAGTATTCATGTAAGCCAGATGCACAAAGTGGCACATGCATCTGGAGTTTATTTACAATGGCGAGAGGCCCTGCTGCTCCCATTCTCTCTCATTCTCTCTCTCTTGCCCTCTCTCCTCACACACACCTCTTTGCTTACAAATAAATAAATAAAATATTTTTAAAAGGAGAAAGCTAGCTGAACATTCAGCATTCGTCACCCTCTGCTTTCTCACTGTGGACTGAGTGTGAACAGCATTCCTTCCCAGCCACGAGGGACTACAATCGAAATCTCTAAGATGAAATAAACCCTTCTTCCCTCAAACTGATTTTTGCCAGGTGTTGTCCCAGCAATTAGAAGGTAACTGACACAACCATGTAGCCCATCAATTTGTAGTAAGATTTAAGGTACAATCTGCTCCAAGTTTGACCTTTGGGACACTGCAAGCAGGCTTGTGTGCACCTTCATCAGGAAGGCTAATTACTGCTTCTTTCTGTTCTAGTGACACCTTTTTTAAGTTCTTCGGGGGTCTCAATGTGGCACTATCCACAGTGCCTTTCCTTCTGTATTTAGCTGTTGGAAAAGTTCTAGAAGGAGCAACTTTCCTTCTTCAACTAATTCTTTGGCTATGCTGAGGTTCTGTTCACACAGGAGAGTCTGGATTCATGCTTGATTTTTTTCTCCTTTATTATCAGTTTTCAATAAGGAATCCATTCCAAGCCTGCACCAGAGGTGAACAATGATTTTTATTTTGCCATTATGAAACGTGGATTTAAACATATCTGGTATGTTTGGGTCCTTCTTTTTTTCCTACCTGCTGATCAGATTGTCCCATCTTTAGCTAGTGGTAAACTTTCCAAATTAGCTCCTGAATCCTTTTAGATATGTTTTCTGTCATCATTGGTAGTTTTAAGATAACTTCAACATAAGATGGTACCCGCTCCAACTTGGAACCAGCCATTTCTCCAAAAAGGTCTAACTCCTTCTGTGGTCAAAGATTTTAGAGACTGAACCTTTAGACAATGGTCACAGCATTGCCCTCAGGTTCCCCACTTTGACTCTCTGTCCTTGCAAAGGGCATTGTTTATTATGAAATACATATACTCTTTGTAATAGAAAGTTCAGAGCACATGAAAACCCTCTCCTCCCTCAACCGAGAAATAAACTCACATACACCTGCAACCACATACAGATGCATACATTTGTATAAAAAATGGTAAATTTATATGAACATCATAATATTACAGTTCAACTTTGAAGCTAACAGGTTTTTATTTGATAAGAAGTCATAATTGCTGGTGACATCAACTATCATTTGCTTAATTGCAATCAACAATGTTGATTGTTATTTTGTGATAACAAAATATCAAAAGATAACAAAAGATCAATGTGGTCACCAGGACTGTTTTTCTTTTACTATTTTGCTTTTGGTAGTTCTTTTGTTCTTAGCATATATCCTAACAAAAATATACTATCAAATAATTATGCTCTTTAAAAATCACCTGGACAGGTGTACATGTGGTATATGGTGTGTTGCATTGATGTGTGTGCACAGATGAACATGTACTTGCTTGTAGAGACCAGAGGAGAAGGTTAAATATCCTCCCCTGTTGTTCAGCTGTGTGCTTCTTTGAGATGGAGTCTCTTACTACACCTGGAGCTGATAACAAGCCACAGTGATTCTCCTCTCTGTGCCCTTAAGCATTGCACACATACATGGCCATACCCAGCTTTGTCAGTGAGTGCTGGAAATTGACCTCAGGTCCTTATGCTTGTCCATTAAATACTCTTACCCACAAACTGTCACAATTTTTACTCTTACTGATGACATCGGGCTGGTTTTGCTCCCTGCCACTCCTCCATCTGGCTCCTAAGACTGAGAGGGAGAGCTTGTGTTCGCATCTTAAAGCCTCTGCCAACCTACTACAGACTGATGTAAGTCGAGCTGTTGGGTCAAAGAGGAAATGCATCTTCCATTTTGGGGACATTTTCAGATCCTTCTCCAAAGGAGTTGCATCTTCTTTTATTTCTTCTTAATAATGTAAGGATATGTCTGTTTCCCAACAGCCTTATAAATAGGACAGCTTATCTAATTACTGCAGTTTTGTTAGTCTGATGGGGAGAAATAATATATTATTACAGTTTTAATTTTCACTTATTTTATTATGAGTAAAATTGAACACATATGTTCAAGAGTCACTGATATTTCTTTTCCTCTGTACTGTGTGTAGGGTTTTTCTTTTGCATCTCCCTCCCAATTTAGGGCTGCTGGCCTTCCTCTGATTTCTTTTTAGAAGGTCTTTGTGCAATAGAGACACTGACAGACTTATCAGCACGCTGTCTTAGTACAAAGCATTTGCCAAGCATCATCTGTCTCTTTAGCTGTATAGTTCTTAGCTGTATAGTTCTTCACTTTTAGGTGGTGGAGAAGCTCACTTGGGTGTTGGGTAAAGAGAGTCACGGATCCCTAGCCCCCTGTGAGCAAGCCTGCGTCTCTCTGGTCAGCAGGAGACAGGCTCCATCGGGGAAAGGTGAACACGCAGCAGGAGACACAAACACGCGGCTGGGAGAAGTGTCCAGGCAGATCTCGAAACTTTATTCCAATATCCATCATATATATAACCCAAGGATGCATTTGCCTCTTATGCTCTGTGATTTGGTTCCTTGCATTTAACTCACCCTTCGTTTTGATGTTATCCTGGCATATCCTGTGAGGACTGGATCTAATTACATCCTTTTCCATATGTCTCTCCAGTTATCTCAATATTCCTTCATAAGTGGTCTGTGATTTGACGTGCTCCCCTTATCGAAGTACATCATATATATTTATCATCGTTCCTGCCTATAAATTTCACACGTGAGTTTATTTCTGGATTTCCTACCCTATCCCATTGTTATTTGTATGAATATGACACTATCAAATTATTTTATTTAGGCTTTATTATCTATCATAATACCTAACTTTCCTAGACGTTGCTTCTTTGTGCTTTCATGACACGTTTGGTTATTCTTACTTGCTTGGACTTTATAAGTAACGTTATTCTAAAGTCAGTTTTGAAAATACCTAATGATATTGTTTTTATTGAGAATTTTAGGACATGAATAGGCTGTACAGTGATTTCAATCGTCTCCTATTACATTGCTTTGTCCCCTCCCTTCCCTCTTCCCACTGAACCCCCCCTCCTTCCAACCACTCCTTCTTCTATCTTTTTGCCCTCCTCCTTCTTCATCTAGGTCACAACGTTGATATTCTATAAGTGTTGTGGAGGTCACCACAGCTCTAGCTGCTATGAGGTCACTTCCCCACCCTCTGGCTCTTACATTCTTTCCATCCCTCTTCTGCAATGTTTCCTGAGACTGTTTTCAATCCTGCCTAGAGCTTGGGTGGCCCATGTGAGTTGTCACCTTCATTCTTCATCCCCAGAAAGCCTGCAGCAGAGGGCGCCTAGGCTGCAGAGTGCACCTGCATTGGTGTGACCTGGCCCAGGAGGTATCAAGTTCTAGAATATTCACCGAGTGTCCCTTTCCAGAAAAACTTACCAACCATTGCAACAGATTACATTTAATGGATAAAACTCATGATCATTGGCAAGCACATTTTATTCCTCCATGTTTCTCCCAGCCATTTGTGTCCATGAACAAAAAGATCCACGATTGTCATTTTTCTACATACCTAGAACAAACCTCCTTAAGGGCTGAAAGTGGCTACCTTGTCTCTTCTCCCAGCAGTATCTCTGTTAACTACTCAAGACATTTGCTGTCTTAAACTGAGAGACTCTTTTTCTGTGTCCACAGGAAGCCCTCATTCTTCCTTCCTTTGCTCTGTGGTTACTTCCCTAGAGGACAACGTCTGCTCTCACCTCCAATCAGACTCATCCACGCCACTGTCATTTTCACCTCTCACTGATTAACTAAGCCTCTAAGGCTGCCAACTGCTGTTCCCACCTTCTTCACATTTATAATGACTTTATTTCCACCATCAATCTCAGTGGTTTTGTAATGTGCCTTCACTTTTAGTTTTTAGAAAAATGTGGTTTTAAGTAATAAACATAGTGAAAATACAAGGGCTGAGAGATGGCTCAGTGAGTTAAGAGCTTGGCACACAAGAATGAAGATGAGTTTGGCTCTCTAGCCACCATGTGAAATGCCAGGCATGGTGGCACACACCTGTAATCTCGGTGCTGGGGATGTAGGATAGGTAGATCTCTAGGGCTTAGTGGTTAGTTAGTTTGGTCAACTTGGTGAGACCTAGGTTGAATGTGAGACTCTCTCTCTCTCTCTCTCTCTCTCTCTCTATATATATATATATATATATATATATATATATATATATATATATATATATATATATATATGGTGGAGAGTGTGAAGGGAGACCCCCCTAATGTAAACCTCTGGCTTATATCCCCACACCCCACACATATACATGTATTTATGTCATTATAAAATGAACTTCATATTCATTTTTTGTTATGGTGAGGTACAGTTTTTTAATAAATTTCTATGCCAAAGGCAAAGTTTATTTGACACTTAAATACTAAAGAGCTTTCCAAGAATGCCTCAAGTATTTCAACACTCAAGTAAATTACCCAGAGCTTCGATGGCAGAAGACAGAGTACTGTTCCTATATGTGTCTTGTCCAGTTATATAATTTGTTGACTCTCTTTAATAGGTTATGAGCCACAGTAGAATTGTAGGTACATCGGAAACTGGGAAATATTTTCCAGGTCTATGTAATACCTCTGCTCTGTCAGAAGCTGGACATGAACTCAGTGAGAGACTACTAAAGGCAGAAGGTGCCAGAATTCTGCTTCTTACCGTCTTTGTGACAAGTATTTGTGGGTGTCCCCTATCCTGTGCCCTGAGCGAAACCCTGACTTGTCAGGCTCTCTCAGGACCTTTGATGCTGACAACCCTGATGCTTCTGGGCTTGGTCATTCAGCCATGGTGGAGTTCAGCCTCTATGTTTCTCATTTCAAGGGTTCTGACTTCAGTGATCCCTTCTCCATACATGATACTGACCCAGCCATGCAGGCTGAAGTGCCGTCTGCATGGGGCAAGCTATCGATGCCTCTGAGACATGCATGCCTCATTTCGAAGTTGACCGTGACCATTCTCATGTCTGAAGTGAGTGGAATGCAATACAATTTCTTGTTAAAAGCACTGAATTTGAGGCTGGAGAGATGGCTTAGTGGTTAAGGAGCTTGTTTTCAGAGCCTAATGACCTGGGTTCAAGTCCCCAAAACCCACATAAAGCCAGATGCACAAAGTAACACAAGCAATGTAGAGTTTGTTTGCATTGGCTGGAGGCCCTAGCATGCCCATTCTCTAAATAAATAAATAAATAAATAAATAAATAAATAAATAAATAAATAAATAAATAAATAAATAAACAAATAAATAAATAAATAAACTATTTTTTAAAAGCCACTGAATTCAAAGACTTTTTCTCAGTAGCTTTTAGTGCAAGTTAACTTACCTTACTTTCCTCCCTCCCTGACCTTCATGGTCATGGCTTGCCTCCAGTTATCTGTAAATTCACAGTGTCACCATCCACCCAGCTTCCCTACCACCTGTGGAAGAGAAAAACCAACTGCTTGGGAAGTTTGAACACCTGTAGGTCAAATACTACCTACCTCCTCTAGCTTGTGTGGATTGATGAGCCATTGTCAACCATTTGCTGGAGGAATATGCTGCTTGTGCCATCGGAGAGGCCGAGGGACAGAGCTGGAGAGACCCTGGGATCACCTAGTATAACCCTGTCATTTTTCACCAGAGGCCCAAGAGGCCACGAGGAATGCCCGAGGTCACCTCGTTAATTCTGGCAGGAGAGGGGCTGCCCTGAGGTTCCACCTTCATTGTGCAGTGTGGGTCCCCGGCACCAGGCTGTAGTTTCTTCTGATTTAGTAATTCTCCCACTGGGTAATAGAAGCCTGAGAGCACATGTCTCCATGTGCTACATTATCTAAAATTCAATTTGCACAATCATAACCCGCTCAATTCAAGAAGCTCTGAACTTTAATTCACTTGAGTCATACTTTTGCAGACAGAATTTTGGTCAAAATGAATTCTAAGACCTGAAGACAAGCTAAACACGTAGGCATGGCTTAACATCTTCCTTCCATAAAACAAGTCAGTGGAACCAGTTCCACTCTGTCCCTGTGCCACTTACATCTGGCTGAGTGTCTGATCATTCAGTGACCATCTCTATTTTCAGCAATCTTCTTGACCTGATAAACTTAGACGCATAAGCTCATTGGAGGTGGGACAAGGCTGTATTATAGGCAGGGACTCTGTCATTCCTCCACAGTGGTTTAGCGTCTACCATTTATGATGTTTTGATTTGGGAATTCTCTCCTGCAAAACTGAAACTGGCCTTTTCAGAAGCAATGATTACTGGGCTCCAGTATTTGAAAAGACTTTGATGTGCCATGTCTGTCACTTATAGAATGGTAAATAATACTTAATTTTAATTCTCATGCATTTTTTCATGATCTTTAATACTTTTTTAAATTTTGAAATGTCTCTTCATAATTTTACATCAGGAACTTTTGGAGAGTTGTTATCCAATGCACTACAATTTCACACCTAATGTTTTAATTTGGGAAAGAATAAATTATTTTAATAAGTCAACAGGTCCCATGTGATGTCTTTAATGGAGATGAAATAGGCAAAAGTGTATGTTACTAATAATTGCATTACAAACTGAATCAGATCTGACATGCCCGATTCTTTAGAAGTATCATTAAAATGGGCAAATTAGATTTTGTAAAAATGCGTAGATTATACTTTGAACAAGAACTAAAATCAATACTTTTTATTACATTTTAAGCTTAAAAGAAATGTGTTAGGGAGAAGAAAACTCAATAAATACAGATTTCTTAAAGAGAGCAGCGTCGATATAGTTAGCCTTAAAAGAACTCTTCATGAAAAATGGATTTTCCCACACTTCTGTAAGTGCAAAAAGCCAGCACTAAGAGAGTAGCCAGGACTCAGTTTGAATTTGAATTGTGTTCTAGTTGGGAAACAAGATTGTTAACTGACTATAAAAGAGTATCCTATGCAACTCAAAAAGAAAAAGAAAAAGAAAAGAAGGGATGAAAGGAAAGGAGAAAAAAATGTTCTAATGAGAGCATATGCCAGGGCAGATGGAAGGTTTCCCTTAGTAGAACAAGACTACAGCCTCTGATGGCCTCAGGGAAGAAGAGACAGAGCAGTGTTTGCAAGATGAGATGTGGTGAGCCAAGCTCCCCTTCTCTGCTCTTCAGACATGGAAGTGCTCTTGTACCTGAGCCCAGACTCTTCCCAAGGGACAGGGTCACAAAGAAGGCAGGACTCACAGTGAACACATCACACCATGCTATTGGGAAGTTCTCTTTTTTTATCTGCACGTAGTTCATCCATCTATTTGAAACTATTTGCACTTTCTGAGGTGAGCATGGTCTGGCTTGATGAGCTTCCTGTCAGAGGCATCAGCAAGCAATTCACACCCAAACGGGAAGAAAGGGAAGGTTGAGAATTTTCAAACAGCAAAGAACTGTGAGTCAAGAGAATTGGAGTGAACTACGTAGATGGAGAGATTCAGGAAACTAGAATTTGTGTTCTTGGCATGAGAATAGGGACCTCATCGAGGCAGGGGAACAACCATAGACAATCAAGACATGCACCCCGAGTCCAGTGTGGAGATCTGTGGACCACAGGGCTGGGCACCATGGTAGGACAGTGTTTAGGAGGGCAGGAAATTGAGGCATTGCTCAGTGTGGTTTTGAGAAATGGCCCATCTCCATGTTCTGTCATTTTTGTCAGAATGAATCCACTGGACGCTCCCTTGAGTGTCTCTGTCAGGGTCACCTGCAAGAGAATCACCTGGGCAGTTGCTCAAAGGAAGGTGTCTGGGTTCTACTCACAGCTCCTGCCTCAGAATCCCTGGGGACAGACCCCCAATTTCCAATTTACCCACATTTCCCAAGGGTCCTCTTAAGAGTTTGAAAAGCACTAGAGCGATTCATCTGATCTACCGTTATTTTTTTTCTCTCTCTCTTTAAAGAATCCAATAAGCCTCACGGAGTGCTTGCATTTTATAAATCACATTTACATACATCATTCTATTTTTTTCCTCACAAGAATCATGTGGGATATTATTTTCCAAATTTACAAACAAGCAAATTTAAGTCTGAAACTTTACCTGACTCTGGCCTTCATCTTTGCAGAGACTGACATTTGAAAGTGGCTTTGTGAATTTCACGTTTGGTGCTCTTTCTACCGAAGTGTGTGTGTGTGTGTGTGTGTGTGTGTGTGTGTGTGTGTGTGTGTGTGTGTGTACTCGTACTTATCAGCTTATCCTGAAATGATGTGGCGTGTCACAAGTGCATTTGTGTCTTAGTCCAGGCCTTGGGCTTTGACTATAATTGCAGGCCAAGTAGGCAGGAGAAAATAAACAGTCTCCGGAGCACAGGTCTCAAAAGTTCAAACCTATAAACCTTAAAGTGATGGGAAATATTACCCCTCGGAGGCTTACAATGGTTCTTTGTTCTATGGAGGCAAATTACACAGGGATATCATGAATGAATGCAAATTCATTCCAGCCATCTCTCAACCTGGCAGGGCCACTGCTCAGTGAAATGGACCATCATTTTCTTCTATTTATCCGTTTTCTCTTTCTCTTCTTTCATCCTTCTTTTGGCCATTTTGAGGTTTATTTACATGTTCCTCCCTCTAGGCAGAGGAGAAGGATGGGAATACAGATCAAATGAAATGAAGATCGGAGACGATGAGCAGCCTTAACTATCACCTTCTATCAGGTTTCAGAATTATTTGTAGGTTTCAATTATCCCTGATTCCATCCCCTATAATCCCGTACAAGGGATCTCAGTGTTACATTCCTCTCTTGATGAAACCTCCCAGCTGCCTGCTCAAAGCAATGGGCTATGGGGTTTCATGATGCTTCTAGACAAACACAGGAGAAATTGCTTACACAAATTCCCAGTTACTCAAGGGTTAATGATCCAATGTGTGTGGTTTAGGTCATTGGTTACTCTCTGGCATCTCTGCCATTCAGTACATAACTAATCTTTCTCACCATAGCCAGGGTTCTTAACGTGAGCTGTGCCAAGAGAAGGCAGTAAAATGTATATTGTTAGTGTCTGTTTAAAAATTAATTTTTTTTCGAGGTAGGGTCTTACTCTAACCCAGGCTGATTTGGCAACTCACTCTGTAGTCCTCGGCTGGTTTAATCTTATTCTTTTTCTTTATTGCTGCTGACAAATTAGAGTTCACTTCATCTATCTTATGGAAGTGTGATATCTGAATCCTATCAATCTCAAAAATCTTTCATTGAGCATCTAGATAAATTGGACCAAAGGACTTCATTTCTTTGACAAAATACACAATGAATATTTCACTGATATGCCAAGGGGTTTAGAAAAACAACTCTAAATTGTCCAATAAAGTATCCAAGCAATAGATCATCATGAGGAAGTCAGGGATTAGTGCGTGAATTCGTGTGTTATTGCTCCTTCTCAATCTACCCTCTGGAGAACGAGGCTCAGTAGTCACTGTGGATGTGGCCACAGCAAAGTGGCCAACACGTGAACTGAGTAGTGACGAAGGGTATAGAGTACACTAATGAGAGATGGGGGATGTCTTTCCCTTCCTCCTCAGGCACACGGAGAACATCCTCTCCATCTGAGCAGGGTGGAAAGCCAGACACAGTTCTCTGCCTGGCGCATGCTGTTGTTGACAAGCTAGAGTCACATGACATCAACAGTGGACATGCAAACCTCTTACTGTTGCCCTTTGTCTTCTCTAAGGGAAAAGAGAAACGTCCAGATCCTATGAACAGAAACTTCTGAATCTGAAAATCCTCAGAGTGGGTGGGACTTGATACTTCATGTTCAGCCAGGACCCTGCGTCATGAGGTAGGAACATGTGAATGGGCATGGATTTAACTGTTCGAGAAGAAACCATTTCCCAGTAATGGATTCCTTGGTGACATGTCTTCCTGTGAATTATTCTAATAGGAAACCTAGGATTGTTCTGGCTCAGACACACGGATCATGCAGGATCAGGAAGGGACACAGGGATCATGCTGACTCAGGGAAACAGGGATCATACTGACTTAGAATAGGGATCATGCTGACTCAGGGACACAGGGATCTTGCTGACTCAAAGACACAGGAATCATGCTGACTCAGAGACACAGGGATCATGCTGACTCAGGGACACAGGGATCATGCTGACTCAAAGACACAGGGATCTTGCTGACTCAGGGACACAGGGATTTTGCAAGCACAAAAGGATCCAGAGCAAAGCAGAGGCCCGGAAGGTGTTAAAGCTTTCATGACTTCCACCACACAAGTGTGGAGACAAGTGGCCGAAGCCAGCTCTCCCTAATTGCCAAAGATACCTGTTGAGTATGAAATGAGGGCTCTTGAGATGTGGTTCTTGCTATGAAGACAAAGAGTTTTATTTAGGTATTATAAAATCTGAGTTCTGGGAAGATGGCTCTGTCAGCACAGAACTTGCTGAACAAGCATGAGGACCAGAGTTCAGATCCCCAGGCTCTGTTTAAATTCTGGGCAGATGTAGAAACTGCTTGTCATCCCAGCATTGGGGAGACAGAGATAAGCCAGGGAAAGTTGACTAGCTAAATCCGGGAACCCTGGGTTCAAGTGAGAAATTCTCCCTCTCTAAAGAGGTGACCAAGGAAGACACCCAATGTCAACCTCTGGCTTACATACACACTCAAACTGGAATGTATGAGGCTATTACAGGAAGGAAGGAAGGAAGGAAGGAAGGAAGGAAGGAAGGAAGGAAGGAAGGAAGGAAGGAAGGGAGGGAGGGAGGAAGAAAGGAAGGAAGGGAGGGAGGGAGGAAGAAAGGAAGGAAGGGAGGGAGGGAGGAAGGAAGGGAGGGAGGGAGGGAGGGAGGAAGGAACGGAGGAAGGGAGGAAGGAAGGAAGGATAAACAAAAAGAAATGAAGAAAGAAAAAGAAGAAGAGCATTGTCCAAAACAGTAACATTTTCAGCCTGTTCCAAGTTTATAGCCCAACTGAATGTCATTATAGATCTCTGTGAATTTTTGCATACTTAAAATGTTTTAATTGGATCATATTCTAAGTCTATGCAAGGCTTTTTACATTAGTTTAAATGAGGAACTATATTATTCCTTTCCAAAAATAAAATTAGGAGTGTATTGGAAAAATAAAACTTAATAACACTACAGGATATATAATTAATTTCAGACTAGCTGGGGTTTACAATTGTGTGGAAGAAAAACATATTTTTGTAGTATGATTAACTTTAATGGTTTTCAAAAATTCCAACAATAAGTTTTTGGTGAGGGTGATAATATTCTTTTTTTTTCTCCCATCAACAAGTGCAATATTTTGCCTCATTTTATTAATCCATAAAATGGGATAATGATTTCCAACATATTTGAACAATTCTTGCCCAGGAATGTAAACATTATAATATTATAGTTTTCTTGTCCCAGGGGAAACTTGAGAGTGAATAATAATCTAAGCCTTCAGCCCGATATAAGAAAAATAATATTGTGTGGACTTCACACTGCATGATTTTATTAAATCTAGACTTCAGGTCTCCATGGCAAGTAGCTCCCCAAAGCCCAGGCAGCAAAAATGTTAGGGCCTCCTCTGGAAACAAACTTAACAATATCTAAAAAACAGACCATTTAATCCATTGCCATTGTGTCTCAGAAAACTTAGGTGTAGTGTGATGAGGGGAGGATTTGCTTTCTTTAAAATGTGGTATCCATCTTCTGCAGGCCAAGAAATTACATTCTAAATAATTAAAGTAACAATGCACCTGTGCTGATGCTCTGGCTAAACTATCTGAATGGTGGGAATCTGGACAGCCAGTGGATGGGACCCACAACAGCTGCAGTTAGAATTCACCTGCTTCTATTGAAGGCTGCTGAGTTTAGAACCATCTTCTTTACAGCTTTTCCTAATGTTCCCAGAAGTAAAAAAAAAATCACAATACCTTCAGCTCTCAGTATTCATCCTGACATCATTTGAGATAAGATAAGGTGGCAATGTGGCTTGCCTGACCCTGTGTTAATGTGAAAAGTTAAAATTCTGCTCTTGTCCCAGGAATTCTAATTGACTCTGTGCCTTGCAGATGCAAAGAAGTCATATATTAAACACAGGAGGATTATGGATCCCTGCCTTGCAGGCTTCCTTTGAAGACTCCAGGGGATATGAAGGTGTTTAGCTGTTTCCTCTCCTCTCCCCGTAGAGCGTCTGGCTCTGTCAGGTGCTCTCTTGGATATCTTCCTTCCCCTACTCTTGTCTTTCTTAGCCTTCCCCAAACATCTTTATCCAGAGCCAAATGTTATATTTGATTCTGGGATTGCCATCAGGAGAAAGGCAGAGTTGAGGACAACCCCCTAAAGATCAGCAAGTCTACCATTGCACAAATTGTACCAATGCACGCCCACCACCCACCTGCAGCAGCGTTGAGTGCCTCTGAGCACACCTCTGCTTTACACAGCTGGGGCTGAGGAAGGCCCTCTATTGGAGAAGTGGAACTTACTTAGCTGTTCCCAAGCCAAAAATAAAAAATCACATTTTCCTCTATCAGCATCTCAGGTTCTTTGCCTTTCAGGGATATCATGACGAACACAGAGCTAGTTTAGTAAAAGTCAAAAGGATTGCTATCCTCAGAGGAGTTTGGAATGCTGGCCTACGTCACAGGAAGCAAAACCCAGGCAGGCCCAGAGAGCTCTCTCCCTCTCACCAATCCCCATGTGGATGCTAGGAACCCTGTGCAATGGTAGAAGGATCATACTTTACCTGTGGCTTAAAGGGCAAAGTAGGATCGACAGAGACAAGAGCAAATGTCAGAGGGCCAAGTCCATCCAGGATAGACCTGACCTGAAATGCATCTTTTCTTAAGTTATGGTTTTATGACTTTTGTTAGCATACAAAGTAATGGGTTTCATTATGACATTTTCATATATATTCCAATGATACAGTGAGCAAACGTTGGGCTGAGGAGGAACCCATGTCCATACGGGTAAAGTTGAACCTACTGAACTTTAGTGCCTCAGTATGCTTATCTATGAAATTCTACATAGTCCTATAAGGTTACTGTCATGGTTTGATCCAGGTGTCCCCCACAAACAATTGAATGTGTTCTGATAGATCGATCCTCAGCTGATGGCAGTTTGGGTTTTACAACCTCGATGAAGCTGTGTTGTTGGGGGCAGGCTTATGGGGGTTATAAGCCAGCTTCCCCTTGCCAGTATTTGGCATACCTTCTTGCCGCTGTTTGCAGTGCTGTGGCAGAGGTGATGTCCAGCCCTCTGCTCATGCCATCGTTTTCCCTGCCAGGATGGAGTCTCCCCTCGAGTCCATAAGCCAAATAAACCCATTCCTCCACAAGCCGCTTTTGCTTGGGTTCTTCCTGTGCAGCAACTAGAAAGTTGACTGCATCAGTTACTATGAGGATTAAATGAGACGATCTGTAGAATTATCTGATATATAGACACTGCATTATCAAGTAATTAGAGTCCCTATAAGTGGGGCATCTTGAAATCTGTAGGCTTTGGCTAAAAGGAATATTCTAAATAAAGTTGCTACTCACAATTATTAGCAAGAATCTTCCAGCTCAAACAGTGTATCGTTGTGTGCATCCCAAGCATTGATCTTCATTCCAGAATCTTCTTCTAGTCTATAGCATGGTGAGCGCTCTCCATCCCAGGAGAGACTCCTGAGCCTCCTCAAGGCCAGCTCAGTGGGCCCTAGTGTGGAGACTGCACGGGAGGGAGCACTGCACGGGAGAGCTCCCCATCCCAGGATAGATGCTGAGCCTCCACAGCACAGTGAGTTAGAGCTTTGGTTTCAGACTCAGTTTACAGTGGAAGCATGTTGGGGTCGTTACTGTTCTTTTCCTGCCTTAGAGTCTTCATCTATAAATTATGAACTTTAGGGCTTTATTATTATACAACCGGGAGGGAAAACAGCTTTCCCACCCATCCCAAACTTTTAAATTGATACTACTCTTAGATTCCAGGCAACCCTACATGTTTCCATGTCGACTTTTGGAGACAATATAATAAATAAATAAATAAATAAATAAATAAATAAATAAATAAATAAATAAAGGCTATCAAACTGCATGCCACGCTACCAAATGAGCTTTCCTGAAGGGGAGAGTCCATTGACATAGCAAGTGTGTTATTTCAAGAAATTCCCATCTCCTCCCCAACTTTGTCAGGCAACCGTGATCAGTCATCAGATGTCAACATAGAAAGGAGAATGTTCACCAGCAAAACAGTTTATGGCTCCCTTCAAACTCGGAAAACTATTTGCATTTTTAACAATAGAGTGTTTTCAATTCAGGTATGCACATTTATTTCAGACACAAGATTATTGGACACTTAAGAGACTGTAGTGTAGTATCATTGTAACTTTTATATCGACTGCTATTATGGTTTGAATGTCAAGTGCTCCATATAGGCTCATGTATTTGAACACTTGGTCCTCTACTAGTGGTGCTTTGGGGAAGTTTGTAGAACCTTTAGGAAGTGGAACTCTGCTGTGGGAAGTGGGTTATCAAGGGTGGACCTTGAGGCTTTATAGTGCATCCCCACTTCCTGCTCTCCCTCTGCTTCCTGCTTGCAGATACAGTGTGACTAGCTCTGCTTTGTACTATACCTTACCATACCTTACCTTAACATACCATACCATACCATACCTTACCATAACTTACCTTACCATACCTTACCATACCTTACCATACCATACCATACCATACCATACCATACCATACCATACCATACCTTACCTTACCTTACCTTACCTTACCTTACCTTACCTTACCATACTTTACCATACCTTACCTTACTGTACATGCCTTACCATACCATCCTTACCTTACCTTACTTTATCATACCATAACTTACCTTTCCATACCTTACCTTACCTTACCTCACCATACCATACCTTACCTTACCATACCTTAACTTACCATACCTTACCTTACCTTACCATACCACATCTTACCATACCTTACTTTTCCTGACTTGATGGGAAGTATCCAACTGGAACTCTACACCAAAATAAACCTTTCTTCCATTTCTTCTGGACAGGTTTTTGATCACTGCAATGAGTAAAGGGATGAATACAACTAGAAAACCAAAATGCTGATGTGATTTTTTTTTTTTTTTGCATTACCCAGGTTTAGGGCTATGTTCATAGCAGACTTGCAATTGGAAACCAAACCCATATTATCTTCAAATATGCTGCCATAAATGGCAAACGGGACCACAGACAAGTGATTTGACAAGTATTCTGTGGTAATTGAGCTGCAGAATCAGGGCTGGGATGCTGGGGTTCTGATACTCACATCTGGGTACCTTCACCGCCTGCAGCTCTCTTGATGCGTGAGCCGAAGAGAAAGTCTTGCCCCTTATTAGGTTATTAGGGCTTCACACTTGTGTGAACCTCAGACAACCAATAATTGACAGGATTATTATAACACTCAAGGGCATATATTGAATTTTGGTTTTTATTCCAAACTTTAGCTGACTTTCACCACCCCCTGTCCATTTTTCCTCCTTTGGGAACTTATTCTCAGCCTCTCTTTCCCCATCCTTGCCTGGGGAAGCAGGTCTGCCTTCTCTTCTCATTGCTTTGTATGTTTTTACAATACAGCCTGCAATGAAAATCTACCTCTCTCAAGTGGAGTGAAACACCTTCAGGATGCTCCCAGGACCACAGTGCACCAGGCACTGTAGCATACAGTAGTAAGCAACTCACTATCCAAGGTAGACACAGGAAGATCCACACACAGGAGAGACATAGAGGTTTCTCCGTGGAGTGAGTGGAAGAAGATGAGGCAAGGGAAGCCGAGGAGGTCACTGCCCCATCACTTCACTCTTGCTGAGCTGATGGCTGCAGGAGATTAAGATGACATGCCCCATTTTAACCAACGAGATGACATTGCCCTAAGTTTTTTTTCCTTCCTTTCCTTCCTTTCCTCCCCGCCTCTCTCCCTCCTTCCTACCTTCTCTTCCTTCCTTTCTTCATTTCTGCTAGAAAACTCAGGGGACGAACACCAGCATTAACAGAATTCTAAATCTCCCTCAGCTGTCTTTTCCATTGTCCCTCCCAGTCCCCATGCTCCCCCCACCCCTCATCCATGCACTTTGAGTTTGAATTCAGGGAGGCCAGGGAATGAAAGTGTGGGGTAGTCTGCATATCTAATTCCATGACAGACATGTGACAAATTAAAGGCCAGGCCTGGAAGCATCTTTGATCTCTGGAACCCTCTAGGCATTCCCCGCCCCCCATGGTGAGCACCTTTGATATACTCCTCCCCAAAACTCCCCAGGGACCCCCAAGTGTAACCGTCTCTTTTTTGCATGCCCAGTATTGCCTGGCATAAAATTTAAAAATTGTTCTTATTGTGAACTTGTGATTCTTTTTTTAATATTTTATTTATTCATTTTTAAGCAGAGAGAGAGAGAGAAAGAGAGAGAGAGAGCACACCAGGGCCACCACCGTGTGGGTCTGGCTTATGTAGGTCCTGGGGAATTGAACCCAGGGCCTTAGGCACTGGAGGCAAGTGCCTTAACCGCTGAGCCATCTCTCCAGCCCAGTGAACTTGTGATTCTTCATCCTGCTAATTATCTCAACAGAATGTATTTAGCCATTGGAATTTGAGGGATACTATTCACAGCTATAGGAAAACGCCTCAGTGCAAAACCAAACAGGTTCACCATAAAGGAACAGAATCAACAGGTGAACATGTTAATGAACTAGGGCAATAACTAAATGTTTTAAGTGGCTGTTGCAGTCAGGTTTCTAGTTGCTACACAGAAAGAACCCAAGTAAAAGCGGCTTGTGGAGGAATGGGTTTATTTGGCTTACGGACTTGAGGGGAGACTCAATCCTGGCAGGGAAAAAGATGGCATGAGCAGAGGGGTGGACATCACCTCTGCCACAACACTGGAAATAGTGGCAGGAAGGTGTGCCAAACACTGGCAAGGGGAAGCTGGCTTATAACCCCCATAAGCCCACCCCCAACAACACAGCTCCAGCAAGGTTCTAATTCCTGAACTGCCATCAGCTGAGGATCAATCACTGAGAACACATTCATTTATTTGTGGGGGTCACCTGGATCAAACCATGACAGTTGCCAAACTTCTAATAACCTCACGACATCTATGAGCTATCCAGAGGGGCCCTTCCTACACAGGGATGAACCTGGAGACTTGTCCTGAGGTCCTGTACTGCCAGCTTTCCCATGGGCCACTTGGTTTTCTCTTGGTAACGAACAACAAATAAGAACCATGAGTCCACCATATTAAGCCAAGAGGGGCAAGAAAACCAGAAAGATGCCCTCCTGTCCTTTAAAGACCCCAAATCAAACTGGGGACCCTTCTCACATGGAATACTAAGTCAGAGACGATGGCTCAGGACTGAGGCGCACACAGGACACAGGGCAGAGTCAGCAGGAAGGGCGCTGTGCCAAGACATCAGCAAAGCACTCACCTAACACCAGGGAAGAGGAAACACTGCCATGTGGGTCATGAAAGGCTTTGCTCACGTGCTCTCTCTCTCACTCTCTCTCTCTCTTCCTGCACACACTACCTTCTCAGTTCTCCCAGTCCTTCCTTTCTAGGACGGAAAATGGATTCATATTAATCCGGAGCATTCCCTGGGAACATTACTAGATGAAAGAGCTGAGAAACTCAGGTCGTGGATTGCTGCGTTAGCTCATTTGCAAGAAATGACAAAGTCTTGGGGAGGGAGGGAACAGAGAGGAAAGGAAGAAAGGAGACTATGGAATTGTCGGTTTTTGCATGTGCATCTGTGTGGTATTTGGTGTGTGTGTGTGTGTGTGTGTGTGTGTGTGTGTGTGTGTGTGTATACACATGTATGTGTACATGCATGCTCCCCAGTGTGCACATGTGGAGGCCAGAGGAGAATATCTGGTGTTCCCCTCGACCACTCATATTAGTGTTTCCTTGAGACAAAATCTCACTGATTCTAGAGCTTGTTTCCATGAGCTCCAAAGACTCTCCTTTCTCTGCTTCCCCAAGGACTGCACTTACAGATGTGCAGGGCCTCACTGTAGGACCGCACTTACAGACATGCGGGGCCTCACTGTTCCTGTGTGTTCTGGGGCAATGACTCAGGAGATCCCAGGCCCTCTCAGGCCCTCATGATTGCACACTAAGTGCTCTCACCCAGTGAACTGTCTCTCTAGCCCCCAACTGAGCAGAGTTCTGAGAAAGATTTCTCCATGTCCTTACAGTCCTCCACCTAAAGTCCCATGGTGCACACGTTTTAGGGTCCCTGCTATGCTCCCTTGTTGACTGGAGTTGACTGCCTAGGTATGTGCTCATCAATTATGCTCCCACTGCAGGAAGTCAGTTTCTCACCCACTTTTTACTGACTACTTCATTCCAGAGAGACCACAGAAAGAAAGGAGGGGACGACAGGCTCAGAGGGGAAGTGCTTGCCTGGCAAGTGTAGGGACCTGAGTTTGATCCATCCCCAGAATCCATGGTAAGAAAGCTAGGTGTGGTTGTGCGCACATTTATTTAGTTTTTAAATCTTTCTTATGAATAAGTATATTCATTATATGATCAAATCTTGTGAAGGTGTCTTCGTTTCCCTCCTCTCTGTCCCCTGCCCACTGGGGTCCTTCCTTGGTGTGCATACTGGATCTGTCCATAGGTTAGGGAGTTATTAACTGCACAAGAGGTAGCCAGTTTTTCTTTCTTTCTTTCTTTCTTTCTTTCTTTCTTTCTTTCTTTCTTTCTTTCTTTCTTTCTTGCTTTCTTGCTTTCTTGCTTTCTTGCTTTCTTGCTTTCTTGCTTTCTTGCTTTCTTGCTTTCTTGCTTGCTTGCTTGCTTGCTTGCTTGCTTGCTTGCTTTCTTGCTTTCTTGCTTTCTTTTTTGTTTTCTTCCCCCTTTGTGTATTGTTGCTGAGGAGGGCAATATCTCTGGATATTCTCCCCCATTATGGCTCTTATAATCTTTATAACCCTTCTTCTGCTCAGCTCCCAGAGTCGTAGTGGGTGAGTTTTAAGTCTGCTTTATTGTTTAGATCTTAATTATCTCTGGATCTTTGCCCTGGGTTGTGTTGGGTATCATTGGTGTCTGTCTCCATTGACCTTTCCTGGGTTATTAGAATTGCTGTGGCGATTGGTCTCTTGTTTGTCTCCTCACTTTCTCATTGGTTTCATTTGGGCCCTGTGTGAAGGCTAGGTGTCATTTGTCTCCTGCCAGGATGTCAGCCATCATCCAATGTCTTGGTGGAATTGAGTTGTCCCCAGTTCTCTCAGTGCCTTCTGAAAAATACAAACAGAATCTTCCTCAAAGAGTGAGATAATATAGGTTAAGTGAGACAACATTGCTATTTTGGCTAGCTCCTAATGGGTGTTACCTCTCTGGTAGTGGGAAATTCCCCTAGGAGCCCGAGATCTTGGTCCCCATAGGATTTTACCATGGATCCCCATTCCAGTTAAGGGTTCCTGGTCAATAAACATATCTCTTAGCCAATCAGTAAGCCATTGATTACCTCCTCGGTTTAGTACCACTATTGCACAGTTGAGCATTTTTTGACTTGCTGGTCTCTTCCATACAGCAGCGTGTCCAGCATTCTTTGTGCACACATTTAGTACCAGCACTGAGAAGTAGAGACAGGGCTCACTGGCCAGCCAGTCTAGGACAGTAGGATACCCTGTCTCAAAACAGGTGGACAGTGCCTGAGGGAGAATACTCAAGGTTGTCCTCTGGCATACACACACAGAGAGAGAGAGAGAGAGAGAGAGAGAGAGAGAGAGAGAGAGAGAGAGAGAGAGAGAGAGAGAGAGAGAGAGAGAGAAGGGAGGAAGGGAGTAAATGAGCTCTTGATCTGCAAACCACGGACAGCATCTACTGTTTCATAATAATACCTACCATTTATGCAAGTGTCAGAAACAACATGTAGGTTCCACATTAAACCTTGAAAAAATTCTGTTTCTGTGCATACATGTGGAGATCAGAAGACAACCTTAGAGGCCAGCCCTCACCTTCCACCTGCTTTAAGGCAGGGTCTCTGTTAATCCCTGTGTACGTCAAGTGAGCTGGCCACCAGCTCCACACACCATCCTGTCATAGGAGGGCTGGGGTTACAGACGCTTGCTGTGGATCTGGTTTTTATGTGGGTTCTGGGGATCCAAACTCAGATCGCCATGCTTATGTAGTAAATGATCTCTCCAGCCAACAATTCTTCCTAGGTTGCCATTAATAACCTATTTTTACAGACAGAAAACTGAGTCTTGGAATTAGTAGGCATTCAGCAATTGTTGGTGGACTCAGAATTCAAACTTATTCTGCTCACAAAGCCAGAAACATATATCACTTCTAAAACCTCTGTTGAGCTGGAGCAGTTTACAATATACTTAATTACTACTAAATATTTTGTTACTACTAAGTCTTAAATCTGCATTGTTACTTTCTCAGAAAATCATATCAGACTTTGCACTCACCTAAGAAATTTGCTTGGGATCAGATATCTCACCCATAAACTACTGTCCTCCTTTCTGGAGGTTCAAAGTAAACTTTTGTTAGTTGTTGAGACTATAGCTTACTAGCTCAGCCATGTGGGTAGAATGCACCTCTCAGTTACAAAGAGATAATTTCTCAAGAGCTCACATGTTCATAATAATTGATATTTTCCAACCATGACCTGGCACCTAAGACTCATGGCCACTTCCTGTGCCAAGAAACAAAAGCAGCAATAAAATTCCTACAATGTTCCTGGGGGCTGCTATTAATAACTGAGGCCATTAATGGCTACCTATCTACAAGATACATAAACACTATTTTTTTTTAAAAAGTTTATTTGTTTATTTACATGTGTACCTAAGTACATGGGAGTGGGTCACTAAATACATGAGCCATTTGGGGGCCAGCTTTATGTGGGTGATGGGGAATCAAACCCTGGACAGCAGGCTTTACAGTCAAGCACCTTTAACCACTGAGAAATCTTTAATTATAATAAAAATGAAAAGTACCAGCCAAAGCTAAATAGTTCCTCTACACCAAAATGATATGAAAGCAGCAAGCCCCTGAAAACCAGGTTCACTTAATTACAGAGAAGGAACAATTAAGTTGAAGTATTAACATGCAGAAATCTGTCATAGCTGGTGGAGAATGTGGCTGGAATACTACGAGCTTTCTCTCTTGAAAAGCTTAAAAGGACGCTGTCAAGTTTGACAAGCCTAAAATGCAACACCCGCACACACGGCTGCATGCAAATACCTTATTTCCTATTTTAGAATGGCCTCTTGATAGATGCTTCACTATCAGTCTTTGGAAATAATCTCGAGTGGAAAATAAATAAATAAAAAAACAGAAAGCTTTTCAGCTCAGCTCCCCTGCTAGCCTGGGAGAATAGATTTGGCAAGGAGAGTGGCACCCACAATCACAACAAATCCAAGGAACCTAGCTGCCTTCCCACCACCAGCCAAGGCTAGAGATTATAATGTCATTACCACCCTCATTTTAGAAGACTCCTGAATTCTCACTGTCAAGGGGGCATTCTCAAGTGAAAATAATAATAGTTTGACTAACGGGTCTATCTTTGAAGAAACTGTCACCCTCTAACCATATCTGTTAAAAAATATAGAAAGCATTTCTTTTTTTATGGAGCAATTGTAATATGCAAGCAAAACCAACCTCGAAGGATATCAGATTTGTCCTAGCATAAGCTGGTCCCATTCATACTCCAATGCAGTCAGGAGCTCAACACTGGAAGAGACTGTCCTCATTCCCTAATGTAGCAGAAAGCTTCTATATCTTGTGGTTTAAATGAAAAGAGCCTAGGCATTAATCCTCCAATTTTCCAATATATTCCAGGAGTACATTCTCAGCAAAACTTCACAAAGCCTTGCCAGTCATTCTCTGCACATGTGCTGAGTGCCTATCTATAGCTGCTGCTCAAGAGAAGGAGCCCTGGGCTGGCAGGAGTTCCTTGCTTTCTCCAGAGTAGTAATGCTGCTCAGCAGTTACAGAATTAAGGGACAGTATTTAAGGTTCTGCATAATTTGGCCTCAACCTACCTTAAAACCCTTTTTCCTCACCACTCACCTCCAAAATTTGTGCTGCCCAATATAGTGGCCATATCCACAGTGGCTACTGAACTCCTTGAAAATACCAGCTCCACAGGCTGGAGAGATGGCTCGGAGGTTAAGACGCTTGCCTGGGTTCCATTCCCCAGTCGTCACCTAAAGCCAGATGCGCAAACTGGCTCATGCATCTGGAGTTCATTGCCAAGGCTAGAAGCCCTGGTGTGCTCTCTCTCTCTCTCTCTCTCTCTCTCTCTCTCTCTCTCTCTCTCTCTCTCTCTCTCACACACACACACACACACACACACACACACAGTGCTTGCAAATAAATAAAAATAAAAATAAATAACAATTTCAAATTAATATATGCTTTAAAAAATCCACAAATAAGGTTTTAATGACTTAGAACTAAACAAAAAGAGCATAAAATATCTTAATATTTTAAATATTAAAATAATGGTGTTTGGGATATAATAGGCTATAAGTAAATTATCAAATTAATTTTAAGTGCTGTTTTATGAGATAGCTCATCATGGATTTTCAACAGTGCATGTGGCTTTGATTCTGTTTTCCTAGGGACAGCTGGTCCGTGTTGCACTCCCCACCTTCACTCTGATCACCTTGACACACGTCCCCCATCTTTATTTAAATCTTACCTATTCTGTAAGACACCGCTCAGATCTCCTCTTCTAAGTCAGTATGAGCTACAACCCTTTTGAAAATTTTCTCTTACAAAATTCCACACACCTGTGTGTCTCTTAATGCCCTTTAACCCTGATATTTTCTGCTATTTATGTGCAAATGTTTAATGCTCTTGGGCCCACCCTTATGACTGTCACAGGGCAGTTATTATATTTGAAACAGCTTTTTTTCTGTATTGATCTCTAGTACAATATCTTAGAGAATGAAGATAATCAATAAATATTTATTAAGGAAATGATAAATGAATGGAAGAATAAACGCATGAATGAAAAAAATGGATATATGAATCAAGACAATGTGTTATTGGAAAAATAATAGACACAGAGATCAATGGGATAGCGTAGGGAGCACATAAATTAGCCACATAAATAGAGCCAACTGATTTTTGACCAGGGTGCAAAGACAATTCAATACAAAAGGATAGTCTTTCAATGTGTGATGAAAGAATTGGATATTCATATGTGAAAAAAAAGACCTAGACATTGACCTTTGTATTTGCCAGAAAATTTATAGGCATAAATATAAAATGAAAACCTATAAAACTTCTAGATGAAAACAGGAGAAAGTCAACATGACCTTCGGTTAAATGTTGAATTTTTAAATATTACGCCAAATGCATAATCAATGAAAGAAAAAAATTGATAAGTTGCAGATTATTAAAAATTAAAATTTTACTCTGCGAAAGACATTGTTAAGAGAATGAATGGACAAGCCACAGCTTAGGAAAAATGCTTACAAATAGGATAAAGAATTTCTATTCAAAACATTCAGATAACACTTGAAATTGAACCAGAAGAAAATGAAAATCCCAATATAAAAAGAAAAACATATTCTAAGGGTCACCATACCAAGAAATAGACAGAAGACAAAAGAACTTATGGAAAGAATCATGACATCATTTGTTAGTGGCTAAATGCAGATGAAAGCAATGATTCTTTATGTCTTATTAAAAAAAAACTTCACAATAGGTATTGAGTTTGGATTTAAAATCTAAAAAGACTAAATAAAATAAGAATAAATGCTCACAACCACATGCTGGGCAATAATTTCCTATATTTGCCACCACACCCAAAGTCCCAAAATTAAAATGTGCAAACTGTACATCAAAATTCAAGGCCTTGGGGCTGGAGCGATGGCTCAGTGGTAGGAGCTTGCCTGCAAAGCCTAACAACCAGGTTCGATTCCTCAGTACCCATGTAAAGCCAGATGCACACAATGGCACATGCATCTGGAGTTTGTTTGCAGCGGCTGGAGGCCCTGGCGTGCTGTTCTTTTTACTCTTTCACCCTCTTCCTCTCTGTTTGTAAATAAATAAAAATAATTTTTAAATTCAAGGCCTTTATGCCTCACTGTATAGGAAGTGAAGGAGACATTTGCAAGTCATAGAGTGATGTGTCATCCAGAAGTTTTGAACCAAGCTGGGCAGAATAGCCCATGTCTGCACTCTGTCACTTGGGAGGAAGAGCTACAGACTATTTTAACAAAAAATCCTTAATAATAGAGATACAAATGTTCCAATTTTAAAGTGGGCAAAGGGTTTGAAAGACATCACACACACACACAAACTTGCCAATAAGCACATGCAAAGATCATCAAAATCACTTACAGACATGCAAATGAAACCTCTTCCCACGAGCTAGGATGACTCTAATAAAAACAGAATAAACAGTCACAAGTGTTGATGAGTAGATTCATTCCTTTCCTTCTTGGTGTGGAAAACTACCTGACAAGATGCAAATTAAGGGAGAAGGGATTTATCTTGGTTACAGTGCACGGGAATACAGCCCATCATTATGGGAGGACAGGAGTGTGAAACAGCTGGCCATGTTGATGCACATCAGCAAGCAGAGAGGAGAGAATGCTTGTACTTGGTTTCCTTCTGCTTATTCAGTCTGATACCTCAGCCCATGAAATGGTCCCTTCAGGATGAGTGTCCTCACTTCAGTTGGCCTAATCTAGAAGACCCCTCAAAGATATGCCCAGGAATTGACCTCCTGGGTGACAGTAGTATCAGTCATCACAGAGAAGATAGACAAGAGTGGAATGTTCACATATTTCAGGGGGTTGATGCAAAATAATGAAAATCACCTTGAAAATCAGTATTCCGGTCCTCCAAAAGGTAAACAGAGACCTGTCATGTGGTAGCATTGCAAGCCCTGCTTAGATGCCCAAAAGAATTGAAAGCTTGTGTCCAAACAAATACTCGTGCACAAGTATTCACAGCGCCATTAGGCATAGCAGCCACAAGTGGGAACAGTCCAAATACCCATCACTTAATGAATGGACAGACAAAACAAGACAAATCGCTATAAGGAATACTATCCATCTGGATGAGGCAATGCTGATACACGCTAAGGTATGAATGGACCTTGACAACATGATGAATGAAAGACGCCAAGCACAGAAGGCCAAGGTTATGGTTATATGAAATATTCAGAACAGCCCAATCTGCAGACAGAAAGGAGAGTCATAACTGGAGGAAGAGGGAAGAGGAGAGTGACTGCTAAGGGCGGAGGTTCTCATCAGAATGATGAGAATGGTATAAACGTAGAGGGTGGTCAGGCTGCCCTAGACTGCAAATGCGTGAAAACAATGGAATGAAGAGAATGAAGTTTACAATGTGCGGTTTATATATAAGTGAAGCTATTACTAAAACACATACATATCCATACTTATTACACTAACAAAGACCAAAAACCAGACAAAAGTTGTTGGAACAGGGATAGAAAATGCTAATTCTCTGCAACATAGTGCAGACCATTAGGAAGACAGTTGAGATGTTTCACACAGAGCTAAATATTATCTTACCACTTGGCCAAGCATCTATGCTCCTGGGTACTTAGGAATAAGTTCCAATGATTTGAGGACATGTTTACACCAACACCTACAAGACATATTTATGTTAGCTTCATTAATAAACTTTAAAGTTGTTAGCAACCAACTAGTCTTTCAACAGGTGAATAGATGAACCAACTATGAGGCATCCACACAATGGGATTCCACTTAGTGATCAAAAGCTATAAACTTCAAGTCATGCAAAGATCAATCTTAAGTGTGCATTGATAAGTGAAACAATTCAGTTGAAAAATGGAAAAGGTTTTGTACTCAAAATGGATCAAAGACCTGAAAGTGAGGGCTGAAAAACTCTGAGAAGCTCCACAGGGCAAAGCTTCATGATGTGATATTTGCCAACCTGTGACTCAAGCACAGGCAACTGAAGAAGAACAGATAAACTGAATTGCAACAAATTCAAATTTCTGTGTATCAAAGAACATTATCAACAGAGAAAAAAAAAACAATCTCCAGGATGAGAGAAGATATTTGGAAGTCATACGTCTTATAAGTGGTTAAGTATATATATATATATATATATATATATATATATATATTCTTATACATCTTATAAGTGGTTAAGTATATATATATATATATATATATATTCTTATAATATATATTATAATATATTCTTATATATTCTACTATATATTCATATATATATATATAATTACTACAGACCTCCCAAACAACCCAGTTTTAAAATAGGCAAAGAATTGCATTGACATTTCTCCAAAGACATGCATATGAAAAGATAGCCAGCATCCCTAATTACTTGGGAAATAGAGATAAAGTCTAGTATAAAATATCACTTCATACCCATTATGACAGCTATTACTGAAAACAAAAATAACCAATAGGCAAATCAGAAGTTTACAAGGGGTGTGAAAAAATTGAAATACTTGTTCTAGCTGATGGGAATGTAAAACAATTCAGACACTGAAAAGCAGCATGGCAGCCCCTCAGAAACCTAAGTTCAGGGCTGGGGAGATTGTGCAATGGATAAAGCATTTACTTTGGAGGCGTGAAGGCCTGAGCTCAAATTCATAGAACCCACAAAAAAGCCAGACACAGTAGCATGAATAATGCCAGCACTCCTACAGCCTGAGGGAGACAGGATAGTTCCTGGAAACTGACCGGCCTGCTAACCTGACATTTACAACAAAGAGTTCTGCTTCAAACAAGCTGGATGGCAAGGACTGACACCCAAGGTGTCCTTTGATCACCAAACCTGTGCCTAAACACAAAGAGAGAGAGAAAGAGAGAGATTTATATATATATATATATATATATATATATATATATATATGGTAAATATAGGATTGCTGTACGTTCCAACAAAGTCCAATTCTGGAATTACACCAAATGGAACTGAAAGCTGATACTAAAAGAGAGGGTGGTGCACTTGGTGGTTTGAGTGTAAATGCATGTCCCCCATACACTCAGGTGTTTTTGATTAAGCTTCCTACTTAGTCTTAGCAGGCAGAGCCCTGCTGGAGGAGGTGTCACTGGAGACACATCTTGAGTTCAGCATACTAGGTGTGCAGAGCCAGCTTGAGATCTGACTGTTGGTTCTGCCTCTCTACTATGGATGTATGATGAAATGAGCCAGGTTTTCTGCCATGATGAAGCTTCCCCTGGAATCTATAAGCCTGAAATAAACCCTTTCTTCCTATAAGCTGCTTCTGGTCCAGTGTTTATCTCAGCAATGAGAAGGTGACTGCAACAACACATCCATGATCATAGCAACACCATTCACAACATCCCAAAGCTAGAAGTAACCCAAATATCCCTGGGGAAATGAAGGCAGATGAATGGATAAACATGGCACGTATGCGCAATGGAATGTTGATCAGCTTGAAAAGGAAGGAAAGGTATTTTGTTGAGAACAAATATTATAGAATTCCATTTTATATGAAGCCCCTAAAATAATCAAGTCCATAGTTACAGAAAGTAAAAAGGCGGTTGTCAGGGGCTTGGGAACAGCGGCAGGGTAATTAGTGTTTAATGGGTACAGACTCACTTTAGTGAGGTGAAAAGTGTTTGAGACAGATGGTGGAGAGAGTTGTACAATGGTGTGTGTGCATTTAAGGCCAATGAATTGTATACTTAAGATGGTACATTTTATCTTATATATACTTTACCTCAATTAACTATTTAAGGCTAAATACTATATGATTTACCTAAGTTCATTCAAATGACATTCTGAAAAAGAGTAAAGTATAGACATTGTGAAGGGACCCCTGGTTGCCAGGGGTCAAACAGGTATGATGTTGGATGGAGTAGTTGCATAGCTGAAGCACAGTGGATATTTCTAGGACATTAGAACTCTTGTGTACTCTAGTGTAATCGTGTATGCATGGTGCTATGCATTTACCAAAACACACTGGGGTCCTATAATATGAAGAATAAAACTTGGGACACACAAATGAAAAAAAAAAAACCTTTCATAAGTCAAGGGATCTGAAGATGGCATGAAGACAGGCCTGTGAATCTAGTTGGAGCCCACATGTAGGAAATGGCCTTCCTGAAGGAGGTAGGCAGGACAGGCACTCACCTGAGTAGCTTCGGGAATAAGAGGTCTGTTAAGGTAAAAGAAACCGGGACAGCAGCTCTGACTCTAGTTGATAAACTAATTTGCATGATGATAAAGACCCATCATTCCGATGTCACTAGACATGTGACATGTGTGCTATGAGATACATGGCCAAAGATTGGTTGGAGTGGTAATTAACAGATCTGTAAGGAGAAATGTACAGAATGATCCACATAGCAATGGGTTAGAGTGGGAAGCATTCATGTTTTAACTTAAGTAGCTGAATATAGACATAAATGGTTGTAGAAGTATTTACAGCATCCTGTGTACATGTGGTAAATATACACAAACCCACAGTGGAACCTGTAAGAGGTGGGGCCTAGCGGGAGAAAGTGCAGTCACCAGGAGTGTGCTATGGGAGCTTATATTAGATTCTTGATCCCCCCTTCTCTCTCCCTGGTGACCATGAGGTGAGTAGCTTGATGTGCCCAACACCCTAACAATGGTGGAAAGGAACGCTGTCTCACCACGGGCATAAAGGCAATGGGGCCAAGTGACCACTGACTAAAACAGCTGGCTTTATACATCAAAGCAAACTTTTTCTCCTTTTAAGTTGATCTTTCTTGAAAACGTTGTCATGGTGACAGAAAGCTGACTGACACACTATCTCCCAAACCAGATGAATTGTTCTGTCCCTCCTCTTGTCCCCACCACAAGGAGGAACGAAAACCTAGTCATCACCGTTTTCTGATTGCCTCTTTCTGCTCCCTTTCACTCTGTGCAACCTTCTGTCCAACTTCACACTCCCATTCTTAAAATTTCCAGGACCACTGTTATAGCCAGTTCAGTAAACAAATGACAGTAACACTGGAAATACACAGGGCGAATATTGGACCCCAAATACACACAACAAAGCCATGCTATTGGTCTTCAGAATAAAATTCCATGCAGCATAACTCAAACCTCAAATACCCCCCAAAAGATTTTAATTTTTGTGACTTGTCCATTTACCACATTCCTAAGGAATGACCCAAGTTAAATTTTATAAACTCAAGTTCAAACAAAAGCAAATAAAATCATTTAATATCTGAGAAGAAAGATTATCCATGTTCCATATGGCATATTTAAAAAAATACATAAAGGTATAATTGGCCAAGTACTTGCAGCTCAGTGGATCCAGAGACTGTTGTTAAAAGCAGTTATGTCTCTAATTTTTACCTGCAGTCAGTTAAGCCAGGGGTTACCGCTAAAATGTCAAACAGCCATTGTGAAGGAATTTATTGTAGGAGATGTAATTCCCAATTCTGGCTGGTAAAACAAACTTTACGGAGGGTTCCTGGACTTTTATAATGATGGAATACAACCCGAGGCAGTATAAACTCATAATCTCTTAGGACAAATAGCCTTTAAAAATTCAACTTAGTATCCAATTCACCATTGAAATGAGTGGAAGTGTCTGTAGAAGTCACATGACACATTCATTGTATGGCACAAACCTTCCATTAGCATGACTTCAGGCCCACCTCTCTGCTGGCTCTAATTTTACAGGGTCACTAATAACATCTCTGAGCATATGTGTGCTTGTATGTTTCTGCTTAAACTGATACAGGTCTTAGGTAGTAGCTAGATATTCAAAATCCATTATTGTGGTCTACCAGTGTGAACTCTATGTTACATGGAAACTATACCAAAGGGACCTACCTCTAATACTCAAATTGTCACTGTCACTAAACAAATTTCTTTAAATAAAAGCCTATAAAACCCAATTAGATGGTGCATAGAGTACTGTTAACTTGAAATGCTACAACAGTAAAAGTCAAGATTAACTTAACCTTTTAAAAAGATTTTTTTTTATTATAGCAAAGCCATACTGGAAATGTGGAGGACTTACTTGGAGTTAATTCTGGGTTCTGAAGAGATTGGAAAATGGCAAGTGCTAAGTGTGTCTGCAAAGCCCCTGGGTGTCCTGGATCTGGTGACCAATTCCTCCTTCCTGAGGTTGATCACTACAGCCATGAAGACCTCAGGACAGAGGCCAGCTCAGTGCCCCATAGTTGTAGTGTCTGACCCCTCCCCTCCCTGCTCATGCTTTTAAAGTGGCAATGGGAAGCGCCTTGTCTCAGGGAGTTTTCCTGTCTCAGAGAATTTTAACTAATTCCAAATCTAAAAACGATCAAGTTTAGAGTACATGAATGTCATGTTCGATTTTGGTGATATTGGGAAGAAAACGCAAATAAACAAGCAAACAAAAAATGACCACTTCTCAGGTGATTTCTTTCCATGGGATTATAAGAATATGCAGAAGAATGTTGAATTCTGGTCAACTCATCGAGAAGTCCATCCTCTGTCTCTTGATCCCCTCTGTCTCAGATCAGACAATGCAAGTTGTAGGACGTATACCACCACCAGAATTAACTGTGCTATAGTTTAATAGTTATCTGTATTTCTGTGTTAGTTACTTTTCTTGTTGCTGTGACCAATCACCTGATGAGAAACAATTGAAAGGGGGGAAGGGATCACGAGGTACAGTGTGGGCAGGACATGGCAGCAGGAGCACCCCTTTTCTGTGGTGGAAGGAGGTTTCTTGCTCATATGTTGACAGATAGTGAGGCAGAGACATGAGTGCTAACAGTTTGATTTCTTCTTTTTTCTTTTTGATTAGCCCAGATCTCCAGCCCGTAGGATAGTGCGTCTCACATTCTCAATGTGTGGACACCTTCTAGTTATTCCTCTCTGGAACCATACTTGTGGATATACTCAAAGGTTTAATTCACTGATATCCTAGGTGTTTCTTAATCTAATCAAGTTGATAATCAAAATTAACCAGCACAAGTTAGGGCCCACATGTAGGAAATGGCCTCCCTGAGGGAGGCAGGCAGGACAGGCACTCACCTGAGTAGCTTTGGGAATAAGAGGTCTGTTAAGGAAAAAAATAAATAAATAACTGATCAGCAGCTCTGACTCTACTTGATAAATTAATTTGCATGATGACAAAGACTCATAATTCCAATGTCACTAGACATGTGACCTGTGTGCTGGAACTCTCTTGTCAACTTGACACCAAAACATATCAGTTTCACCTTAGCATTCTTGATGAAAATAATTGCCACATAGTTCATGCAAATCCACCTGCCCAGTGTTTGTTCCCATCAGTCCTATTGGGCCTCAGGGACTGAGGCAAAGGGATCTCCACATTCTCCTGCCACACAGCTTTGTAAGCATGTTAAGTGAGCCATGATAAGAATATCGTTCATTGGACCATTTTGTGACCATGTGCCTGCAGGCCACACTGTGCCAGGTGATGGAGGGTTATCCTCACATGAACCCTTTGTGGGTTCTGCCACAGGTGAGGGTTCTGGGTTCTCCAATGCCACACAGGTGTGTGGGAACGAGTATAGACCCTGGTTCATGAGCAGATCTTTTTTTTCCCCCTGAATATCAAGATAGGTTTGATTTTCTTGGTTTTAAAGTTGGGGGATAGGAATGGGGAAATGGTAAGTTGTTCTCACATTAGAAAGAAAGGAAATGTGAGGCTCCAGGTATCCTGGGGTGACAAAGGAGAGTCTGGGTAGGGAAAGGATTCTGATACCCACTGCCATTTGTCACAGTGGTAGACACTGTACCAAGAAGCATGTGTGAAGTTTCAAGCTCAGTGTACACTGTGCACGTCCTCATAAAATCTTCAGTGGAATCTGCTTTGCTTGGCAACATTTTGAGTGAGTGGATTCTTCCTTGGAACTGAAAGAAGAGCTCATGTGACCTTCACATAGAAGGTCTGGTCCAGAGGAAAGGGTCACCCACATTTAACTCATATAGCAAGGTTCATATGCCCTTCACTCAGAAGGTCAGGCCCAGAGGAGAGGGTAACTGACATTAAACTCACACAGCAAGGTTCTGTGGAAGAGATCAGTTTATGGGAAGAAAGGGTTTATTTCAGGCTAACAGTTTTTGCGGGGAGCTTGGTCATGACAGAGAAAGCATGGCACCCAGTTTTCTTCATATATCAGAAGCAGGAGAGAGAGACAGAGAGAGAGAGAGAGAGAGAGAGAGAGAGAGAGAGAGAGAGAGAGAGAGAGAGGAACAATAGTGAGCAAGGTTCCACCTACCAAAGCTCAATCAGCTGTGGACTAAGTAGGAAGCTTAATAACAAACATTTGAGGCAATGAGAGAGTTTAGATTCAAACACTTACACAACACATTGCATTTGCCATCATAACTTCCACATATTTCCTCTGAGGTTTTTGCAGGTCTATTTTCCTCAACTTTTCCCCAACGACAAGCTTTCCAGGTGTCTCCCTGTGTACCCCTCCTTCGTGTACTCTCTGGAGGCGAGCCCAGAGCCATCTTGGTCCCAGATGAAGGAGTAGAGCTATGCATGTTGTACTTGTATTAGGGCCAATCCTGCTCACTTTCAGCGTGTTTAGGGCTCAGGGGAAATGGTTTCTGCTAAGTCCTCCTCATCTCAGATTATTTACAACTGATTTTTTAAAAAATATTTTATTCATTTACCTTCAAGCAGAGAGACATAGACAGAGAAAGAGAGAGAGAGACAGACACATAGAGAGAGAAAGAGAATATGGGCACACCAGGGCCTCCAGCCACTGCAAATGAACTCCAGATGCATGCACACTTTGTGCAACTGGCTTTACGTGGGTCCTGAGGAATAAAACCCAGGTCATTAGGCTTTGCAGGCAAGTGCCTTAACTGCTGAGCCATCTCTCCAGCCCCGACAATTGATTTTTTTATGACAAATATTTTTCTGATGATTAAAGCAATGCATAATTACTACAGTAAAATTTTCAATTATGGAAACCATAAAGGAAAGTAAATGTGTATAGTCCCACCCTTTGGGGATAATGATGACTAGTATTTAGAGGCATACTAGTCTTTTGTATGCATGTGGTTGTAGTTACCATCTCGTTGCTGGGAACAAAACACCTGACCAAATGCAGCTGATGGGAGGAAAGGATTCATTTTGCTTAGAGTCTCAAGAGAAAACCTCGTGATGGCAGAGGAAAGGATGGCACGAGCGGAGGCTGGATGTCACCTCTGCCACAGCAGGTGGAAAACAGCAGCAGGAGAGTGAGTGAACTAACACTAGCTGGGGGTTAACAAATGTCAAGGTCCACCTCCAGCAAGGCTCCACCTCCCAAGTCTCTCTGCTTGCTTCTGTGAAAGGGTAGTCTTTTCCTTAACTTCCCCTGGATCTGTTCAATAAATACTTTCCTCCCCCAAATTGTGCCTGGTTTGGAGATTCGTTCCAGAGGCATGTGACTGACTACAACACTCTTCATCTTCTCAAAGCCTCAGCATATAATTTCTGATCTGTGTTGTCACTCAATTCTCCCTTCCAATGTAACTTCAACAATCCAATGTCTTGGATTCTCATCTTTCATTTTTACCTTGGCCTCTTCTATCCAGAATCCTCCTATAATCCCATATACCAGCTGTTAGACATCACACAGATGTCCAAGGATACTTCAGACTAGCCTGTGTACAAAAGAAACGGCTCATATTTGCTCCCACGACTACTCCTTGTAGATTTTTCCTTCTTCTAGAAAGTAACTTGGTTATATCATTCTCTTTGGACACAAATGCTAGAATCATTCACCTCTCTTTCCCTCATATCCTACATTGAGTAATAAATGCCCATTGTGGTTTGAATATGAGATGTACTCCACAGGTTCATGTTCAAAACATTGAGTCTGGTGCTGTTTGGGAGAGGTTGTAGAATCTTTCCAAGGTGGAGCCTAATTGTCATGGTTTGATCCAGGGGTCCCCCACAAACAAATGAATGTGTTCTCAATGATTGATCCTCAGCTGATGGCAGTTAGGGAATTAGAACCTCACTGGAGCTGTGTTGTTGGGGGCGGGTTTATGGGGGTTATAAACCAGCTTCCCCTTGCCAGTGTTTGGCACACCTTCCTGCCATTGTGTGCAGTGCTGTGGTGGAGGTGATGTCCACCCCTCTGCTCATGCCATCATTTTCCCTGACAGGATGGAGTCTCCCCTTGAGTCTGTAAGCCTAATAAAACAATTCCTCCACAAGCCGCTTTTGCTTGGGTTTTTTCTGCACAGCAACTAGAAAGTTGACTGCAACACTAATTAAGGCCCTGGTAGTTGCTATTGGGAGCACATTATCCAGGCTTCTTCCTGTTTTGCTTTCTGCTTCCTGGTCATCTATGAAGTGAGCAGATCTCCTGACCCATGCTTCTGCCAGCACGATGCTCTGCCTAAACCCATGGAGCTAAGCAACCAGAGAGTGAACCCTCTGAAACTTGGAGCCCAAATAAATCTTTCCTTTCTTATGTTGCTTGTGTCAAGTATTTTATCACAATGAGAAAATTAGCTACTACAATAATTGACAGCCCGTTTTGACTCTCAACACGTTCTCACCACCTTCACTACCAGACCTGAAGACACTGTTATAGTTGGCATTCATTTTTGCAATAAGTTTCTACCTCAGTTTCCTGTGAATCGCATCCATGAAGTCATCTCCCCCAAAGCAGCCCTAGTAAGTGTTAGGCTTCCTGAAGGAAAACTTGGCCTGTGCTACCTCTCTACTCTAAACTCGACAATGGCCCCAATCTTAACAATCTGTACCCTCTATCATCATCTACCTGGCTGCCCATGACTTCATGTCTTAACTCTGGAAACATCTTACCCTCATCTTACCCTCATCGCTCCCACTGTGGTCACATCAGCTTTGCTGCTTCTTGAATTTAAGCATGCTCCTGCCTCAGATATGTTGAACTTCCTACTTCCCATGTCTAAAATATTCTCCCTCTGCTTCTCCATAGCTTTGCTCAAATGTCACCTGACCACCTTCATAAACCACTTTCACTAAGTACGTTCTTCAGAGACCTTCACTAACGACCTTCTATAAAGCACTACCTCCTTGTTCCAAATCACTCCAACCACACATTTTCTTCCATTGCTCCTGTCATCATTTTACTATACTATTTTAAAATGGTTTATTTGGTTTCCTCATCTCTCTCCCCACAATGGATTCTATACAATTAGACTGGGTATTTTTCTTCTCACTTCTGTGCTTTCAGTGTCTAGAATGTACTTGACACATTCTAAGAACTCAACTCAAATGTTGAGACTTAATGAGGAAATTTATCTCTTGACCACAATGGAAAGGTCTGAAGATGGCCAAGTAGAAACAAACCAAAAAGGCTCACTGTATTAATCAGAGAATCTGCAGAGATGTGTAGGTGGTCAAAGTGCTGAAAATCAGTGACTACTGTGTGCTCGGACCCAAACAAGGCTTCTGTGTCACACTTGTCAAAGCTGATGGAAAGAACACAAAAGCCAGAGGATGGGGAGGAGTTAGGCAATGCTCTCTCCTGGACACAGGGTGGTCGTGGCACTCAGGGACTCACTGCACAGCACTGAGCTCCTCGACTCTCCATCATGGATTGAGGCCGTGCTCCTGAGACCTCCTCCTCTGAGGGCAGCTGCTGTCATATTCTGATAGTTGGGGGAGGGGAGAGAAATCAGTCAGGTTCATTGGTGGTGTAGCCATTGGTAGTTACCCAGACTCTAGTAAACACCCTCCCACTCAGGCTCATGCAAGCAGTGCTTTCACTCTGGCTCAGACAACAACTCTTTCTCTCCTCCCCCTTGGAAATAACTGAATAAATAATTTTTAAAATATATTTATTTATTTGCAAGGAAAGAGAGAGAGAGAGAGAGAGAGAGAGAGAGAGAGAGAGAGAGAGAGAGAGAGAGAGAGAGAGAGAGAGAGGGCACACCACTACAAGCCATCTCCAGCTGCATTCACCACTCTGTGCATCTGGCTTTTTTATGTGGGTACTGGGGAGTTGAACTCACTTCGTTAGGTTTTACAGGCAAGTGCCTTAACCGCTAAGCCATTGCTCCAGCCCCAAATAAATAATTTTTTAAAAGACATGAAAGTGAAAAGGAATTACTTGGGAAGAAGGTGATTAGCAAGACAAGGTAATTTGGGTGAACATGATCAAAATAAATTATATACTTGTATGAAATTGTCAATAATAAGAAAATTAGTCTGGCTATAGTTAAAGGACTGGTCTTTGCAGTACCATTTTCTCCCTTCATACAGATTCCAGAAATATGAAAGCATTCTGCAAGGAGAAGGGAAAACAGAAAGCATCCCAGAGATAAATGCAATGTTCACTACAACACCAGGTCAGATGCTTGGTATATGTTAACTCACTTAATGTAGTAAAAACCCTTTGAGGAAGGTACTGTTATCTCCATTTTATGGATGAGAAATTACGACTCAAAAAGTTGGCTGACTGCACTACTTTGGATGGGGCTAAGATTCATACCAGGCTGTACCAATGACCACCAGGCCTCTTGCCTTTACAAAAGTTTGAGTTCTTTGTTGATTCTGAGGCCCTGTTTTATATCTGCTGTCTCCTAATTTCTGCTTCCATAATTTGGCATTGAGTTTCTTGATTTGTCGCCAAGAGAATCCAGTTTTGATTGACAGCAAATTTAATAAGCATAACTTCATGAGCAACATTAATAACCAAGTTGAATGGAGTTCCAGTTCACAACCATAGAAAGAGTTAACTCAGAAACTTCTCATGTTGAAGGCTATCATAATATTTTCTTGATGTTTAAGTCTAATAATATAAGCAACAAAGGAAATGACATTCATTTGGCCTTATTTATTGGCTGGGATTCCATCTTGGAAATTTTCCTAGAGATAGGACTCCTTCCAATTGCATCCAGTATGTCTACTTGGTTCCTCTTTCTGGAAGTTCAGGCATTACCCTGCTTTGGGTTTTCTGGCATGTCTCATAAACCATGATCACATAGGGAGAGCTATTAAGACGGCTTCTTCAGTTTATTTTAGCAATGTGGACAGTAGTCTGTACAATGTATGGAATGTAACAAGACAGATCATCTCTGATGAATCCTACACCTATTCAAGCAGCAGCTAGCTGCTTTTTTTCTGGCCACATTTATATATATTTTTTAATTTTAATGATTTTTGAGGTTATCTCATTTATTTTAATGTATTATTTTACTTTAGCCTACACCAAAAAAAAATCACAAAATTCACCTTTATCCATTGCATTTTATTTCCAATAGTGTGATGGCATTTGGGAGTTTCCATGGTGACTGAGAATCCATGGGGTACAGGTGCCCCCTCAATAGACCCTTTTGCCTTGCCTATGATACCAGAGCTCTTCTTGAAGACATCACTTTCTTACCCAGCATGGATTTATTAGCTTGTGGTGGGAAACTACCAGAAACTGGCCTCCTGTGCTGAAGGTACACACAGAATTAGAACAATGGGATATGGTGTTTGAGAGCCATCAACAGCCTGTGCTACAAGCAAGCTTACTGTTACTTTTTCATAAAAAGAAGGTGTTCATTTATATGCTAAATTTCCATACCAGGCCATGACTTAGAGAGTGAGCAAATCAGCATAGTCCTTTCCTCATAGAACTTTCTTTCTGACAACTAAGCAGGGTGAAGTGAAATGATTTATCTCAGGGCACACAGGTAATGAATGAGTAGAAGAATCAAGTGCAGATCAGCCTCTGTTACACAGTCTCCCTTCTGCTCACTTGCTTGTGTTCATTATGAGATTTTGGAGTTAGACACAGTAGAGATCAACAAGTCAGCTGTCTGATGTTGTAGCTTGCAAAAAACTGCAACTGAGAGAATTTACATGGCTTTAAAAAGGACGTTAGACACATCTGAGGCCAAACTGGGACTCAGGAGCACTTCCATCCAGAGATGCAAAACCAAATATAGCCAAAACTATACGAAGTCCCCTATAAGCCCTTCTTATAATTTCCATTTGTGGGGATGCACAATATATAATAAAATACATATGTTTCAAATGTACTATTTGACATCAAAATATTTACATGAAACTATTGTACATCCAAAACACTGAGCATCTGTGGTAGTTTTGAGTAAATGTCCCCCAATAGAATTTATTATAATTGTGAATTGTCTTCAGTCTTCTGGCTGAAGGAAGTGTCACTTTGGCCTGGCCTCCTGGGGTCATGACACCCTTTCTAACTTGGATGCAAAATACTAGGGATAGATATGCAAAAGAAAAGCCCCAACCCCAGTCTGGCAGTTCTGCATTTTTGTGAGTTACAATGTGCTTGCTTGCTTGAGGTGCTGGTGGTGGGTTTCTGTCTCTGCTTGCTTCTGTGAAAGGGAGCCAGCCTTTTTCCTGACCTTCCCCTGGGTCTGTTACTTCAATAAATACTTTCCTCCCCAAAATTGTGCCTGGTTCGGAAATTCATCCCAGCAGCGTGTGGCTGACTACGACAGCGTCCATACTCAAGTGTCTCCTCCTACCATCCCCAGTTGCCAGCCACTTCTACTGCTTCCTGTCACTAGAAATTGGTTTTTATTTCCTAACGTTTTAAGTAAATAAGCTTGTCATGGTGGTGTAGACCTGTCATCTCAGTACTCAGGAAGCCAAAGCAGGAAGACTGTGGGTTTGAGGCTAGCTTAGGCTACATAACAAGACTCAACTTTAAAATGAACACCTACCAAAAATTTTAAAATAAATGGTATCACACTGTGTACTCTAAACTTGTCTGGCTTCTTTTGGTCACTAGATATATTTTGAGATTCACTCATATGTATCAATGGGTTCTTTTATTGCTGAATGATAAAATAGAGATAAATGTGCTTAACTTCATTCACCAGCTGATGTGCCAAAGGATTATTTCCAGCATTTTTGCTATTAAAATGGGGCTGCTGTTTCTATGTAACTACTTCTGAACATAATATCTATAAATGTGAAGGCTGGGTAAGTCCATGTTTAACTTTCAGATTGCCAAAGTGTTTTCTAAAGTGTGTCTTTTTCATTCCCTTCTGAGGTTTGAGCATTTTACACCCTTGGCACCTGGTATCTTTAGTCTTACATTGTAATTTTAATACATTTGTAATAAGTCCTCATTCTGATTTGAGATTTCAGTTTTAAAATCCATTAATGGTATTGAGATTCTTTTCTCTTTTCTCTTTTCTTTTATCTCTTCTTTCTGGAAGGCTCTAAGGTTAATGTTTCCAGGCTGCTGTAGCAGAGTACTGAAGATCAGTGGCTAATAGACCATAGAAACAGAGACCTCAACATTTCTGGAGGCTGGAATTCTGAGCCCAGGATGCTAATGTGGTCAGCTTCTGGCGAGAGACTCTTCCAGCACATAAATTCCTAACTTTGTATTGTTTGCTCTCATGGAAGCAAGAGCAAAGGAACTTTCTGGGATTCTCTTTGTACAAGGATCTACTCCTATTTCTGAGGGTTCCATCCTCATGATCTAATTACTTCCAAAGGTATCATTTATTATTACCACTACCTTGAGGAGTAGGATTTCACCATGTGAATTCGGGAGAAACACAATATTGAGCTTCTCTATTCAAATTTCTGACCATTTTTAAAAGTTGAAAGTTAACAAATCTATAATTAAAATCATATTCTTACTACTTCTCTTTTATTTATCCCATCCTATCTCTGTCCTTTTTTTGTTTCATTTATAATAGTTGAGTGTGTAATGGTAGTTTCATCCCTTTTATTGGCTTATTAGCTACAATTCTTTATTTCATCATTATAGGTATTGCTGAGGGCTTATTTTATAGCATCTTCTTTCAAGTGCTATTCTATTGATGCCTAACAACCTTAACAAAAGTGCACTTCTAATGAGTTCTGATATCTGTAGTATTGATGTTACACATTTTAACTTTAGATATGTTATGAAATCAGTAATCAATTGTCTTTTAAAGAGTTTTAATAGAAACAGAATCATTTACCTTTGCCGTGTTGTGGTAGTTTGAATAGTGTCCCCCAATAGATTCAAAAGTTTATTAAAATTGTAAATTGTCTCCAGCCAGTTCTGGCTGGAGGTCTGTCACCTTGGCCAGATCCTAGGGTTCAGCCCTAAGGTGTTTATGGGGTGGGTCTGGAATTATAGCTTTACATATGCAAAAAACAGTCTGAGGTCAAGCCTGGAATTCCTTTTATTTGCTAGTTGGGAGTGTGCTTGCTTGCTTGAGGTGCTGGTGGTAGGTTTCTGTCTCTGCTTGGATCTGTGAAAGGGGGCCAGCCTTTTTCTTTAACTTCCCCTGGATCTGTTACTTCAATTAATACTTTCCTCCCCAAATCGTGCTTGGTTTGGAGAGTCATCTCAGCGGCGTCTGACTGACTACGACACATGTAGTGAATCAATTCTATTGTTCTTCATTCAGTTGCAAAGATTTATAATTTCCACACAGCAACGTTTTCTTTCTGCATAAAAGTCTTCCCTTAGGATCTGATAATATAGATGAGCTTTAATTACCTTTTGAAGGTTTTTGATTTATGAAAATGTTATTTTTGCCTCTAGTTTTGGAAGCTATTTTAGCTGGGTATAGATTTGAAAGTTGTCAGTTGTTTCTTCAGTATTTTAAATATTTCACTAAACTTCTCTTGGCTTTTGTGTTCTTTCTAACATGAAATCTACTTTCCTCCATGTTTGTTTTCCTTTTCATGATATTTCTTCATTATTAGTTTTGAGCCATTGTATTGTAATGTACCTAGATATATTTCATTTGGTGTTTCTTACGCTTGGAGTTCATTGAACTTAGGTCTGTGTATTTGTGGTTTTATATAATTTGGAAAACTTTTATTATTTATCATTAATTATTACTTTTTAGTATTTTGGGGAGTTCCCCATCTCTCTCCAGACCTCTAAGTAGTCCACTTAAAAATGTATTCCTGGCCACTAGATGTTTTTCATGGCTTTCTGATGCTCTGTTGATTTTTTATAAATGCTCTTCCTATCATTTTTGATATAATGATATCATCTTGATCACTATTCTTTTCTTCTCTGATATCTATCCCACATCTCACTCACTATAGGTTTTAACCATAAATTTTATACTACTCATCTTTTGAAGTTTATATTGAATATTTTTAATTTTCTTCTATATCTCTACTTAGCTTTCTGGTAATATAAAATAATATTTGATGTTCCTATTTGCTAATTCTGAGTCAGTTTCAGTTGACTAATTCATTTCCTCATTACAGATGGTAAGTAAACCCCACACGTAGCAAAATTGCCTTTTGTGTGCTACATATTTTATATTACTAAACTATCCCAGAGCTTTGTGCTAGAATGCAACTGAATTATTTGCAAATGCTTTTCGCTCAACACTTCTTAACTTTATAACTGGAGTGGAGCGAAGTCTAGATCTAATTATGCTTCACTACTGAGCCAAGGCCCTTCTGTGTACTCAATTCAACATCCCATGTGACTGTTGAGGTCTTCCAGGCTAGCTGGTAGGAACAAGCTCTATTCCCAGCCCTATATGAACACTTTCCGGTGGTTTTCCACTTGACCTCCTGGGGAATATTTGTTAATGTTAGAGGCTTGTTTGATTGCCTTCCAATATAATGGGGAGATAAGTAGAGGCCAGGCTTGCAACATTCTGCAATGCACAAAACAAAACATTATACAGTTAAAAATATCACTAGTGCCAAAATTGAGTAGCTGAGTCCTAATCCTCCCAGGTGAACTTTTCCCCCAGTATCCTAGAGCCGTTGTTAACATGGCTATATTGATCAGTGCTCAGCTGAATATTGAAGAAAAACCCTCTGCCCATCTATGGGCCTCTTATCTTTGCTCTCCTGCCCTCTCTGGCACTGTTTTATAAACTATAGTTCCCTTGTTTTCCCTGGACTCTCAGTTCTCTCTCCGTCTTCTAGGGGTTCCCTTCCCTGCATTGTTGACCAGAAAGACATAGTGAGAGACTGTAGACTCATCTCATGTATGTCCTAATTGTGTGTCTATATAAGTTCATATGTTTACTGGTGCATGTGCACATGTGTGCATGTGTACACAGAGACCATATGCAATGTTAGGAGTCTTCCTCAGCCCTCTTCACCTTTATCTTTGAGACAGGGTCTCATGCTGGACCTACAGCTCACTGATTTGGTTGACTTTGTCTCCCCAGCTCTGGAATTACAGAATGAAACAACAGACCTGGCATTTTACATAGAACTTGAGATCCAGACTCAGGTCCTCATGCTAATGAGCCTGTCTTTATGTCCTATCTCTGTCTCCCTCTCTTTTGTTGCCTGGTGTCCAGTGTCTGGTGTTTTATCATCTGCTGCTCATATATGTCTTTCACGTATGTTTGTTTCTGGTCAGAAAGTGTATCCAGTTTCCCCATCTTAGCCATACACTTGAGTCTTTATATTTCTTTTAAAATGTCTTTGATCTTGCCTTCCTCTCCCTGTTGGCTAACCAGTGTGTGACAAAGGACTGTTAACTATGTAAGCACACAGTGTTTGCAAGTCTGTGTGCCCAAGAGCCACTGTGCATGCCTGATGGAGACACACTGAGCCCACCTTAACAATCTACACTTTGCTCACCTTTCCCTTCACCATTCTTTCTGGGATTCATTCTTTTAGGGCTCTTGAATTTTTAAAGTAGTTTACCTAACAAGTACTTTAAAATTTCAAAAATAAAATGCCCTTGGCCTAAGAATTCATATGCCAGTTGTAAGTTTTATTTGATGGTAAATGGTTGAAATAGATGCCCTGGAGAAAACTGCTCCTTTTTGGCAGCACAGGCCTTAGGCGAAATTGTTAAGTAGGTGAAGCATATCTTCAGGGAACTCTTGGATTCTGCTGCCTCTCTTCCCCCTCTGCAGAGCCTTCGGTCCTCTCCCTTAATGTCAGAGCAAATGTTGCTTTCCATGTTTTAAGTTATTTTATCATTCAGTTGTCAGTGACTGGTAGCTTAAATTTTTACTCTTCTTCAAATGTTTGCATTTTCATAGAAAGCAGAGCATTAAAGCAGATAGAGACAAAGTGGTTTTAACTCCTCTGATTGGAAGTGTCTGCTGGTAGTGCCCTGTAGAGGAAGATGACTCAGCGGAAAAGAAAGGTGATTGATTGGTGATGTCTGCACATGCAAACACAAGGGGTGAGGAATTTGCCATGTCTGCCCTAATCTAGAAGTGTTTGTTCTATTGGACAATTTCCAAGCACTAGAAATCAAGTGTAAAAAAGACTTTGGGGGGCAATTGAAACTCATTAATGACCTTGAAATCAGCCCAAATAGGACTGTTGTCTGGCATTACATAAAAAGTTAAGAGTGCTTTTTCCTGGTGTAACAAGAACTCTGCGAAATATCATAAATGGAATACAATACCATAGAGGTCTTTCATACCAATCCTTCAGTGTGGGCGAGACCTTGGGGAGTATTTCTTTTTGTTCCCATTTTACCTTTTAACCATCTTCTTTAAGGCTCATATAGTAACCCATGCATAGTAAGCATCTGTAGAGCCACTAAACCCTTTCATACATTACCACCTTAATGAGCGAGCTGAAAGACCCTGCAAAACCCCAAATGTTTGACGTTCTTATTTCCAAGCTCTGTGGTGCCTGGATAAAATAAGAAGTATCTTCGAAGGTAGGAGGTCCTTTGTTGATTTCTGTTTATCTTCCATGATTTAAAAGGATGAGGGATATTCTAGCTTCCATGTCATAGATTTACAGAAAGGAAAAGCATTCTAGATTGACCTCTAAAAGGTGAAGAAATTAGCTTAGTCTTGGAAGGGACATAAGCTGAATGCTTATCATCCACCCAGCACTGTGCCAACGTTTTCACACTGGTTGTCACATAAATCCTTACAAGACTGCTCAAGGGATTCTTGCATATCTTGTCACTACCTGTCACCTGATGTCTCCAGATCTCTCTGGTCTGCAGGTGTGAAGGACACCATGGTGTTTTAATGCCCAAGGGTTATTGGTTCCGAGGCTCCAAGAACATCATTCAGATTGTCAGTTCTCTACTACACTGGTCCCTGGGGAATACTTTGGGCATTTCCTCGTGGTCATGATGTATCTTCTTGTGTTCTTCTACTTCAACATCCTGAAAGGCGTCTTCTTCCTGTCAGCCATTGAGGAAGGCCCCAGGCCATTTCCCTGCTACCAGAATGCTGTTTGAGAATGTGTGTTCTTTGCCTGAATGCCTTTCCTAATGCTCAGACATTGCATCCCTCCATCACTCTATAGTCAGACATCCCATCCCTCCATCACCGAATGATCATGTTTTCTTCAATATTGACTCTATTGAAGATGAGTGATACATTGCAGGCACAACACAGTAAGGATGCATTTCTCCTTAGCTTTCAATCAACATTTGGTGTTTCAGGTTTTGAACTACAATGTGTGTTCACCGATTCAAAAAGGAAGGAAGAAGGAAAAGAAAGAAGGGATGAATCCTTTCAGAAAACAACTCTTTAAGCTTCTGCTCATGACCTTTCACACATCCTTGGGTTCACTGAGAAAGAAAATTTGACCTTTTCACTGTTCTTCTCAGGTGTGAACATTTTCCTTTATAGGTCTCCTCTCCCCACACCAATGAACTCATGTATCGATCCAAGAAAGGTAGTAGAGAATATCCTCCAACTCTCTGTCATTGTCCCCTGCCTCTGATGCCAGTGGTGGAAGTTAGGCTTGGCCTGAACTCAGACCTGTGACACCCTTCTTCCTACAGCACCCTGCAGGGCCCCTCAGGTAGGTGCTCCGTGAGTAGCTCTTGCTGCATTGTTGCATGAAGCTGCCTTGACCTCAGAGCAGAGAAAACTGTGAAGATTCCACCCAGTTCTCTAGTGGATTCACACAACCCCACATCATAAGTGGCAGAGTGTGAGGTTGAGGTCCCTGATGCTCTCTCACTATCTGCTGACCCTGAATGTAATTCCAAGTGCTCAGTAACCGGTTTTGTGGTATCCTATGGAATTTGTACCCTATCGGGATCTGGTCTGCAGTGAGATAAGGCTGAAGACTGGGTCCCCTGAGGACTGAAGTTGTTGGTCTCTTACAGGTTAAGGCACTTCTATTTAACTCAATTTCTTTACCACATGACTATGGAAGCCAGAGGTGTACCATTGTTTCCCAGTGAGGTACTGTGGGTTACCTGATTCCTCTAGGAACAAGTTAGCTAGTTTTTCATGGCCTTAGCAAGTGCCTGAGTTATTCTAGATCATGACTTCAGACATCTCAGTTCACTGTCTGCTGCTTCTGTTGCCCTTGCTCCACGCCAAGGCAGAAGGATAAGGTGGAAGAAAGCTGCTCAACTCAGGGCAGCTAGAAAGTGTTGAGAGACAAGGGCAAGGTATTCCATTAAAACAAACTCATCAATGGGTGAATCCATTTATGTGGTCCCCACCCTCGTGGTCAATCACCCCTCAATAGCCCCACCAGTTGGGAACCAAACCTTCAATACATGAGTCTTTTGGAGGACATTTCATATCCTAATCTCAACAGTGGTTGTATTACTTTTCTCATTGCTGTGAGCAAACACGTGACAAGAAGCATCTTAAAGAAGCAAGGGTTTATTTCAGCTTACAGATGGAGGTCACAGTGCATCATGGTGGAGAAGGCATGGCTGTAGGAGATTCAGATAGCTGGTCACATTCAGTCCACAGTTTATGAAGCAGAGAAGGATGCATGCTGGTCCTCAACCAGCCTTCTCCCTTATATACAGCCCAGGCCCCTCACCCCATGAAATCGTACAACCCACAGTTAACCTGATCAAGCTATTCCCTAGAAGGCATGCGTGCCCAGGGGCTTGTTTCCTAGGTCAGTCTAAATCTCGTCAGTTTTACAGCCAGGGATTGATTGACCATCATGGGCCTTTGGCTTGTAATCTATCATAGCAGGAAATCAGCACCAGATGAGGCAGCAGGAATGCAAGGGAGCTAGCCATATTGTACCTGCAGTCAGGAAACAGAGGTAGATGAATTCCATTGCTCAGCTTCTTCTGACTTTATTTTATCTGAGATTCCAGCCCATGGGACGGTGTCATCCACATTCAAGGCAGGTGTTCTCTTCTCAGTTAAACCTCTCTGGGAATGTCCTCACCCATTCACCTAGAGCATGTCTCCTAGGTGATTTGAAATTCCACTAACAACCAAGATGAACCATCACGGTGACATATAATATGCCCTCTCCCCATATACTGTGCACCATGTGGTTCCCATAGACACAGAGTCCCTGCCCTCCTGGGCTATGGGCTTTGTGCTACCCAGGGTGCCAATGAATCTATGTTCTCTGGCATATGTACACTAGATATATGGATAGATACAGTAGTCCATGAATTTGATGTATACCTCTAACAAAGTTAGAGTAAGCGAGAAAGAAAAGAGACACAGAAAAATGTCTTTCTGTACCAAATAAAATTTTCTGATTCAACAGAGTTGCAAAAAATTGATGCATATGTGACATGGTTTTTCAAAGCTTCACAGTATGTCTGTCAAGAGTTTGATAATTTTTAAGATATCTTGATGGAACTATATGAATATACTCTTCAAGGTAATAATTAATTCCCTAGGGAGAGCACTCATTAAAAAAAATCATGTTACCAAAGAGGAAAGGAAATACTGAAAAGCTAGGAGATCACCCCATAAGCGGGCTGACAGTTAAGTCTTTCAGATGATTACGGAGGAAAATGAGGGCTTGAAGTGTAGGTCTTTGAGTAAAAAATTGATCTTTTAGATAAGAGTTAGCAATATTTTAATCATGTCAAGTTTCAGTGTAATAGTCTCAGGAGTGTATCACAAAGTGCCTGTGGTGCAAAAATGTTTATCCAAGTCCCAAGGAAAGACACCTTGCAGCACAAACAGTCACACAAAATAGCTGTTGAGATAGGAGACTAAAATGTGAGTCTGAAATCTAGATGCTCTCAACTGATGATGGTTTATATTCTTTTTTTGATTTTCTTATACTACAAAGACCACTCTCTTAACAGTCAAAACTGCACTTCAGATTTGAGATTTTGATCCATTTCAGGTTATTGCTTTCTAGCATGATCCTCTAGGAATGCTAAGGTGTAACAGTGAAACTTCACTTACAGGGTCCTCACAATCAAGGGGGAAAGATGTCCAATATTCTTCTGTGTGCTACTATGCTGTCGTGTGAAGCGAGGCTGTTGCATGGGTTAGAGGCATACAATGCACTTTCAAGTTCTGACGTTTTTAACTCATGATGAGTTTATGACGACAAGTAACCATCTAGGATCATTCTCTTTTCTTTGCTTCCTCTCACCTCCTATGTGCTTCTTCCATGTTGTTTAACAAATCATGAAACCTAAGGGCTCCAATGATATATAGAAAGATGTATATAAACACTGTGATTGAGACTTGCAGATGCTCTTCCTCTTCTTTCCCCAAGTGGGAGGGTTTTTATTGATTGTTAACTTGACAGGACCCAAAACTACCTGTGAGAGATTACCTGAATGAGGTTAGCCTCTAGCCATGATATGTATATGTATATATATATATATATATATATATATATATATATATATATATATATATGAAACAGAAAGATAGAAAGTCAGACAAAGAAAGATGATTGAGTATGGGCTGCCAAGACCTCCTGCCCCTGCAAATGAACTCCAGATACGTGTGCCACTCTGTGCATCTATCTGACTTTATGTGGGTATGAGGAATCAAACCTAGGCTGTCAGGCTTTGCAAACACATGTCTTTCTTTAACTGCTGCACCATCTCTCCAGCCCCATTCCAGTGATCTTAATTAAATAAACTGAAATTGGAAGACCCAAATTAACTATGGGAGGCACCATTCCATGGGCTGGGGTCCTGGAGTGGATAAAGAGCAAGGGTAAAGCTGCCTGAGCTTCAGCATTCATCACTCTCTGCTTCTGCTTCCTCACTGTGGGCTGAATGTGACCAGCTCCTGCAGCCGTGCCTTCCCTGCCATGATGGGCTATAATGTGCAACTGTAAGCAGAAATAAACCCTTCCTCCCTAAAACTGATTTTTGTCAGGAATCATGTCCCAACCATGATATATTACCTAAAATACCAGGTTATATTCTTCTGTGGTGACTTCGAGTGGGGGAGTGTATTAGTTACTTTTCTTGTTTCTGTGACATTTAAGGAAGAGGAGTTTTTTTTTTTTTTTTTTTTTTTTTTTGCTCAGTTGTGGGTACAATCAATCACTGCAGGGAAGTCGTGGTGACAGAACCTTGAAGCACCCCAACACATTGCATCTGCAGTCAGGAAGCAGAGAGGGATGAATGTCAGCGTGTAGCACACTTTCTTCTTTTTGTGCAGTTTAAGATCCACCCCACGGAATGGTACCACCTACAGTTACAGTCCTCTTCCAACCTCAGTTAACCTAATCTAGAAATCTCTCTCTCTCTCTCTCTCTCACTCTCTCTCTCTCTCTCTCTCTCTCTCACACACACACACACACACACACACACACACATCATGGGCCACATAAAAATGGAGTGATGGAGTGAGAATTTAAGGAAGTTACTAAGACTTTGAAATAACTGCTGGAATCTACATGCAAGCTCTGTAGAAAATTGTTCATCAAAAATAGTCACGAGGGCTGGAGAGATGGCTCAGTGGTTAAAACGCTTGCCTGGAAAGCCTAATGACCTGGGTTTGATTCCCCAGTACCCATGTAAAGCCAGATGCACAAAGTGGTGCATGCATCTGGAGTTTGTTTGCAGCGGCTGGAGGCCCTGGCACCCCCATTCTCTCTCTGTCTCTCTTCTCTCTCTCTGCTTGCAAATGAAAAAAAAATATTCATGAAGCCTTCAGTGAGGTTGGCTCTTCATAAGTACATTTGTGTCCATTGAGTGAGGATATGGTACACTCTGAGCAAAAATAGACTTCTTTCTACTGGGAGACTCTTATAAAGTCGTTGTTGACTGGAGTCCACTACCAGAGTGTACAGAAGTGTAATTTTACTATTACTTAATTCAAGTTAACTTTGACTTTACCCTTCTGCTATACAAGAGGAGCAGACACAGAATTTTGCCTAACTTAAGAGTTTTGATCTCAGGGCTGGAGAGATAGTTCAATGGTTAAAGGCACTTGCTTGCAAAGCCTGATCACCTGGGTTCAATTCTCTTGTACCCATATAAGGTGCACAAAGATGCACAAAGTAGAGCATGTGTCTGGAGTTTGTAGCAGTAAGAGGCCCTGGTGTGCCCATATGTGCTCTCTCTTATAAATAAACATTAAAAAAAGAGATATGGTCTCTCCTGCAATCTGCAAGACACCAAGAAGTGTGTAGAAATGGTTTTAGGGCCTCCTTCTGAATCATGTCCCATTCCTCCTTTGACCACAGACCTGTGCATCAAATAGGTTATCACTGTCATATTTCCATTACTTCTGTGGTTCCTCTTCCAATCTGACAGTATTGGCCATGACCTTCTTGCATGATGTCATGCAAGAAGGCTCTTCATGACCCTGTCAACCCACAGGCAGCAGGCAGCCAGATCCTCTCAGAGTGTTAGGGCTGAAGGAGGGTGCAGCATCACTTTGTTCCTGTGGCCCCCAAACTCCTGTCGTTGACATTTGAGGACTCTCTCCATACATCTGCTAGTTTCCTCCCCACCCACATTGAAGGGGGTTTGCTTAGACACAAGGGAGACTATCTGCTTCTCTTAATCAGATATTTCATCTCTAGCCCATCTTCAATTCTCTAAGAGATTGGGCTTTGGGGAAAAGAAAAGCAAGAGACTCATTTTTGTTGTGTACCTCATCATCCTCCTCTCTGAGACTATCAACTCCAGACAACAAGTGTCTGAAAAGTGTGATGTTCAGAGAGGGAAAAGGGGAAATTTGGAGGGGAAAAAAGCAAACAACTGATTAATCTATCAAAAACATTAACCTCCACACACAGTATTTCACTGAGAGGCTAATGAGCACGCAAAATGCAAGAGAGAATGACGAGAAGCTCACTCTAGGAGATAGTCAAATTCTTTGCCTTGATAAGCAACAACCACAAAAACAGTTTGCAGCACTGGGGAGATGGTTCAGTGGGTGGTGTTCATTGTGTGAGCCTGAGGACCTGATTGGAGCCCAGAACCCCTGTAAAAGCCAGGCATGGCAATGCACATTTGTACACTCAGTGCTGGGGGTGGAGAGGGGGGCAGAGACAGGGGAGGAGGATCCCTTGAGGCTGCTGGGTAGCTATGCCAGCTAAATCAGTGAATGCTAGGCTGATCAAGAGGTCCATTTTCAAAACACAATATGGGGATGGCTGAGGAATACACCCAACCTTGGCCTCTGTTCCTGCACACACACACAGCATGAGGGCTTGCACAATTACATGTCTACAAATACATTTGAGCACCCATATATATATATATGTATATATATATCCATATATATACATACATGTGGATGTACACCACACACATGCATTGTAAAGCAAGACAAAATGCTAGTAAGGAAAGCAGGTATTAAAGAAGTTAGAGAGGCGATTGGTCTTTTATCTCTTGTTTTTCTCTAGCTGTGTTTAGGATCTCGCCCACACTTGTGCATACTAAGCAAGCCCTCTATCATTGAGCTACATCCCAGCCATATGATTCTTACATGCACACTAAATATCTCTTGTTATCTGTTTCATTTGGTTTTAGTTTCATCAAAATGAAAAAAAAAAGCAATGCCTCTTTGGTTGTTCCTACTAATTTTCTTTATAGATAAAAATTAACAACTTTCTAACACATTGAAGCCAAACATGAAGATACTATGTGGGAAATAAGTAAAAATTACTCAGTGGTAAATATATATATATATATATATATATATATATATATATATATATATATATATATATATATAT
>PVHP010001478.1:2500-31093 GCA_004024765.1 Zapus hudsonius | reverse complement strand
CATATCTGTTTCTAAAGTATTCAGGGAGCTGTAGAGATGGCTCTGTGGTTAACTGCACTGCCTGCACAAGTATGAGCCTGAGACTTCCTGAGTTCAGATCTGTAGAACCCATGTAAACAGCTGGGCATGGCCATACACATCTGCAATCTCAGTCCTGTGGAGAGCAGAGACAGAATTGTTAGGGCCAGCAAATGTCAAACTCTGTAATCAGTAAGACTCTGAGTGATGTGTGAAGATACCTGAATTGTCCTCTGGTCACCACAGGTGAGAACAGTATAGTCACATGCATACATCAGACAGTACACATCCACAGCACGCATGCACGCACACACACATAGGCACACACACGTTCGCACACGTGCACTCACACAAATACACACACCATCCATCCTATGCACATGCCAAAATAAAATATATACCCAAAGTGTGCAATACTTCAATTTGAATTCAGCATTTCTTCAGGTTCTTCTATGGGAGTGTATAATACATTTGCATATCATTAAACCTCCACAATAAAATAAAGAAGGTGTTATTTCTACTGTGAATGTAGAAACCATGATGCTTAAGAAAGACTGCTCGCACAGGAGGGAATCATTCTTTCAAGGCAGCTTTTCTGTCTAACTCACGTACCTGTTTTATCATCCAGCACATGCCAGTAATTTGGAATCGTGTGAATGTAAGATTTAAGTTGAGTTTATAAAATTTGGGTGAGAAAGGAATAGATGAAATTAGTTAATAGAGATGCTGGAAAATTGAATTAAAATTAAATTAATTAAAATTAATTAAAAGATGAGCATTTGAAAGTAGCCCCAGAGAAAAGAGACTTGTACAAGGTGTTCTTCTTGCCTTGATCACACCAGCATTCCCTGTTCATACCAACAGGAGGCTTGTTCAACAGGATGGCTTGAATCAACTCTTGACTTTCTCAATAGTTCTGGAATGGGGCTCAAGAACTTGCATTTCTAACAAGTTCCCTGGAGGTGTTCTCTTGGTGGGGTGATGTCTCTACTGTGAGAACCACTGTTTCAGAAAGCAGAAAAGCAGGGCTGGGGAGATGGCTCATTCGATAAAGTGCTCACACCACAAGTATGAAGACAGGAGTTCAGATCTCCAGCACTCAAGTCAAAAATGCCAAGTGTTGCAGTATGCGCTTGTAAGCTTAGCACTAGAGAGGAGGGGACACGAAGATACCCAGGGCTCATTGGCTAGCTAGTCTAGTTGAACCAGCGAGACTGGGGTTCAATGAGAGATCCTGTCTCAAAATGTAAGGTAGGAAGTGACCCAAGAAGACACCAATGTCTAACTCTGGTGTCAACATGCAGGCACATACAAGCACTGGAGCACCCGCACACACATGTGCCCACACAAACATATTAACACATGTATACACCCACACATTACTACATATACACTACACACGTGCCAAATAATAGAATATCTGAACACAGCCCTGCAGGCCTGTAATTCCAGCACTTAAGAGGCTAAGCAGAAGGATGGTGAGTTCCAGACTATCCTCAGCCACAATAGCAGAACCTTACCTCAACAAAACAAAAAAAACAAAAATCCTCATGGCGGATGTGTGGCCTGGTTGGGCAGGTGGAAGTCCAGCGATCTGTGAACACCAGGGTGGGGGACTGAATGAAGAGTAAGGTATCCTCCTCAAGAGCTCCCGTGACGCCCAGTTTTCAGCCTGCAAGAACAGGGTGCATCATTAATTATTCCATCTAAATTACAATAGGGGAAATAGTATTTGCAGATTGCTATTTTTGAGATTTGCTGGGCCATTTCTTCTTCATTCATCCACTCTAAATGAGGTCAGAGAACATCACTTGCAGATGAGGTTAATTTGCTCTAACCTACAGACATTGGGCCCAGGAAAGCTGTTTATCGCCGTCACCAACATCTCTGTCACCATTCATGAGAAGCTCAGCTGTGTGGCTTGCCTGAGATCTGAACATCACCTAAGAAGATGACCCCATACCATGTGGTCCATCAGGCTTGGCAGGAGGAAAAGGAAGGTGCGTCATCAGACACATCTGTCTAGAAAATATTTATTTTGTGGGTGAGTGTAATATTCAACTAGTACACACATGTGCACATGCACCCATACACATAGGAAGATGTACACACATAGGCATACACACACACACACACACACACACACACACACACACACTTTCACTCACAAGGAAAAACAGGACAATTCTGGGATATTCTACAATTTTTAAGACAAGAGCAATACTAGCTTGAGACCTCAGGCAAGTGTCTGACCTGCATTTGCTCAGTTGAAGGCATCTTAGGATCCAACATAGAAAAACATACTGAAGCTCACTGTGTTGTAAAGTACCTGGACTCATATGCCATCCTGCCCATGCTTAGGGAACAGGAGCTATCCTTCTTTTGTGCTTATTAATAATCATTATTATGTTGATGAACAAGTGTCCTAAGATCCAGAGTGAGCCATGGGCCTGGCTTCAGAGTTAAGCTTCTCCATATTCAGCACTCACGCTGTTCCTGCTCCAATCCTCAGCCATCTGCTAAGAGCATCAAGGGCTCATGTATGAATGCTATAGACCCCAACCACTGTGAAATGCACCACAGGGCACGAGGAAGAACGTGGGTTCTAGGCTGTGATAGACCTGGCATTGAATCCTCATTTCAACTCTCCAAATCATGTGACGTGGGGCAAGCTGGGAAGCTTCTGCTCCCCCTTCTCTGTACAGCTGCTGCATGCGGTCTTGCATTGTTGGCATGAGGATCACCTCGAGACAGAAATTGACTTGCTAATCCCACAGAGTGGAAGTAGACAAGGAAGAAAGGCGCTGGGCCAGGCCAGTCACAACAAGAAGTATCAGGGAGCTCTTAGCAATTACCTTTTTAGACCTGTCGAAATCATTGTGTATCTGTCTCAAGATAGTTAGCGAAACAAAGAGAATGTCCTTCGAGATGACTTATCTCCATTGTCATCATTATTCTAAGATTCAGGAAGAGTTTGGCTTCTGAACATTATGGTGGTGGAACATTCTGGATGACTGAACAGGGTTTTGGTAGCTGTTAGCAAGTCACTAGCAGCATTCTACTCAGATGGAGGCTAGTGACGTGTAGCTCTTCCGGAGACCCGCATCACCTTGACTGATTGCTGTGTCATAGGCTGATATATAGGTAAAAAAAAATTGTAGTTGATGCAGTGAGTAATTTTAATGTGTGTGTGTGTATGTTTGTGTGTGTGTAGTTTGTCTTGCACACATGTGCAAAGGACAGTGCAGGACTCTGTTTCAGAAGTGCATTAATGTCTTGAGACAGAATCTTTGCTGAATCGGGAGCGCCCCACTTTTTGAGTTAGATTGGCCGACTAGCAAACCCTAGCAAGTTCTTGTCTCCATTCCTCTCAGTGCAAGGTCACTGGTGTGCGTGGCCACACCTGGCTTTTTACATGGGTGCTGGGGATTGAGCTCAGCCAGCGCTCTTTCCCTTGAGGCTTCACCACGGTCCCTGATTCAGTACCTTTATCGACTAGACAAATAAGTAACCAGAGGTACCATGTTATCAGAGTCCAGAAGACATACTGGAGCTGAAGAAGGCTTTTATCCAGTAAGAACTGAAAGAGTTCTTGATCCTGTCTTGCAGGAAGTGCTCAGATGCTTCAAGTAAGCTCTAAAAAAGGCCAGGGACCTCAGAGTTTAGGAAAAAGTGGAAGCTTTTCAATACAAAATTGTCATACATACTTCCATAAACTCTGTGATATTGTTGTTGCTTAAGTAGAAAAAAAAAAACCATGTCTTTGTTGTTTTTTATTCTCAGACAAGAAAATGTTCCTAATAGGAAACACAATAGCAGACATAGTATGTTTTAGAAACAAGTTAAAATGCTATTTAGGTCTTAGAAATATTGATCATGTGTGAGGTAGATTATTCCTGGCCAGTGGTGTGGTCTGTTGACAGAATGAGATCTCTGTAACATGCACAAATCAACGTGGAAATCAAGAGGCCAAGATGAAAGAGTCATTTAGAAGCATTGAAAGAAATATGGTCTCATTCTAGTCTTGGAATACAACGCTTCATGAAATATACTGGATAACATTTATCTACGTAAAGCAGTTGCCTATATAGGAATTTAGATGAACTCTGAAGAGTGAGTCCTGGGCTAATGGAAGGCCAGTTGCAATGCTTCCCACACCTCCAGTGCATCAAAATCAGCCAAGCTGCATTTTCTGCTTGGATGTCACCCTTCTGTGACAACAGCAGCATAAAACTGGAGACTGTTCCAGTAGGTCATTGTTGCTACAACTTGCTCGCACAGAAATAAAACAGTTTTTTGTGCTTATTGATCTGGGACATTTTGCCATTTTCATGCTCTGTTGACCTGAAGCTCAGTTAAGGATGTATTATATAAAAGGTACTGGAAGTTTGTTTTCTCTATAGATGAGACATTTTACATTTTGGCTGCATGCAAAAACAATTTCAATTTTTTTTTCAATTCCAAATGCATTCTCTCTCGGTGCCTTTAAAAGAATAGTTGATCTTTAAGTAACACATGTGATATTAGTTTTTCCATTTTAAAATAATCACATTATTGCAGACATTTTAATAGCTGTAGAGGTTGCTATGTATTAACATGATTCATGGTCTCTGACAGCACTGTCTCTGAAAATCCCGCAGGAATGCAAAATACAAAACTCTGCACACGTTCCAATTTTACTGCCTGCAGCTAAAAGAGAGAGGACTTAAAACTGTTGAAACCCTTCAACTTTAAAAGCATTAATAGATGGTCCCAGGGGATTAAATCTAAATCTTAATGTGTAAAAATCAAGTTAATAACCAGAGAGATTAATATGGCTGCATTTGATTATCGTGATAAGGAAACAATTAGTCCTACTAAAGTGAAATGTCTTACCCCCTCCTGCCCCTCACATGGCAGAGCCAAATGGAAAGAAAGCATTCTACTTCAGGAGATTTTTTCCCTCTGCCTTTGTCTCTCTCCCTCACGGTAGGAGCTTCATTTTTAAAATTTTATTTCAGACTGCCTTTTCAAAACTACAATTTCTGTAAAATTGATGGCAGTGATCAGGCATCGTCAATTTAATAATGTCAGAAAATTATGCATACAGCCTTCCTCAATATCTTTATACATCTTCATGATAAATGCAAGCAGAAGCTTGTTTGAGGGGAGATAGAGAGAAGGAGAGAAACAAAAGAAAGGTACGAACCCACACACATGAGCTAGGTCTTTCAGCTGTAAGTTATGGAGGTTTTCAGGAGATGATATTGGGCACCCTGTGGTCTTACCTTTCCAAAGCCCCAACCACTGGCCGTGTTTATATGTGTTTGCATGATGGTGGTTCTGTAGAAGCAGGGGTGGTTTAGCTTGCCTGACAGTGTGTAGCAAGTGCTTTTCTAGGAGATTCCTACATTTTCTTTATTGTTATTATTACTACTGGTTTTTGAGACAGGGTCCTTCTATGTAGCGTGACTGGAACTAAGAGCAGATTGGTCTTGAACTTGTGATCACCCAGCCTCTTTCCTCCTCAGTGCTGGGTCTACAGCATGCCTGGCTTTGGAGCTTCCTACCTTTCTTTTTACTCTTGAAGCAGACAGAAAAGGGTTGGGGTGGATTAAGTTGGTGAACAGTAGGAAAGAAATCCCAGTAAACAAGGGAGAAATATGGTCAGGTAGATAAGTGCATCAGATGATCTGCCAATCAACAATTGGTTGATGGTAAAAGACATCTATCTGCCCTTCGAATGGAAATTGACAAGACAGAAACGCAAGCCTTTTTAGAGAACCTTTTAGATATACCATCTTGGGAAGCCTCCAAAATCATCAGGCATTGCAATAAACAGGAGACTTTCTGAAACAGAATACACTATGACTTTTGATTTAATGACAGTTTGTTGCACAGAAGGAGAAAGGTGAAATTAAGATAGAATAAGTGAGAAGTTAATAATGTGTGTTTTGAAACCAAGAAAAACAAAGAAAGTTTAGAGAATGGGCATTTTAGTGATTTATTTGGGGTGGGTGGGTGGAGAGATCTCAGATGTGTTCTGGCCTATGTCACTTGAAACCTTTTATTTTGCTTCCCAGCTCTGATCTGTGGTGTACATCAAATGGATGTCCCACTTGTTAGTTTTGCGTAAGCTCTGTCTGCAGGGAATTCCGGGGACCATTTTAATAAACAGAAGCAACAATGGGATATTTGTTCACTTTTCATTAGCTGAGTATCTAAGCAAAGTATGTCTGGAGGTCGGGAGCAAGGAGCTGTGAGTAGCTGCGATTCTCTGAGCCTACAGCCTCTCAACAGTCCCTAATATCAGCAGCTTTAATGTGTTTAGTCTAGTTGTAAGGTTCGTGATGTGTTTTTGATTTCCTGCTTCAGAAACACATTTTGGTTAGAAAACAGTGAACCATACAGTTCCTTTTGTTACCACCACAATCAGAAATTGTTTTACCTTGTACCCGGCGAATGTTACACAAGTTCATATTAAGTGATTTCCATGCATGCTATGATGTTCTAAGTCTTGGGACTCAATCAATGTGTAAAGTTAGGCAAAAAGTAATGGCTCCTAAGGCTTTAACAGGAGCAGCCCATAAATTGGGGCTGTCTGGATTCCCAAAGTGCATTTTGTGTGTAAGTGTGTGTGTGTGTGTGTGTGTGTGTGTGTGTGTGTGTGTGTGTGCTTTGGGTTGTCTTGATTCACCAGACCAAGCTGTCTCATTGTCTTTTAAAATCTTCTCTTCAGTTTTAGTTTAAAGTCTGCCTGCTTTTGAACCAATTTACAAGGCAATGATGTACAGACCACCTGCAAAAATGGAGACCACTTTTCACAGTTCACCTCCTAACAGTGAGGGTTCCTACAACTTCTTTCTTTTCCTGGCTTTGAGACAGGGTCTCTCAAAGTAGCCCTAGCTGACCTGGAACTCACAAGGTTGACCAGGTTGGCCTTAAACTGGCAGCAATCCTTCTGCCTCAGATTCCTGAGTGGGCATGTACCACCATACCCAGCCTTCCTTGGCACATTTAAAAAATGCTCTTTTTCTTAGTAACAAACAAATGTCAAAAATTAAATAAAAGTCTCACAGTGGGTTCCTGTGCTCTTGTTCAAGCATTGAGAACTTGTTTTGACTTTGGCTTATCTCTGCGTTTCATGAGTGTGTGTGCATGTACACACATGCATGCTAGCTATGAGGCTAGGAGTTTGTGGGTGTGCATATGTGTGTGTGCACTTGTGGAGGCCAGAAAACAATGGTGGGTGTCATTATTTAGGTAAGATCCACCTTTTTTTTGAGACAGGTCTCTCACTGGCCTGAAACTCACCTATTAGGCTAGATGGCTGACCAGAGAGCTGCAGGTAGAGATCCTCCTGTCTCCATCTCTGTCTTCCCAGCTGGTATTACCAGCACCTGACATGGGTTCTAGGGTTCAGCTGAAGCCCTCATGCCTACATGGCCACCACTTTAATGACTGCTCTCTCCCCAGGCCCCAAATTCCATTTTTAACATAATGTTTTATTTTGTGGCAAATTCCATTAGGAAAAGCTTGAGATGCAGTAAAACTGCCATTAATATTATTTTGTAGTCTATGAACCACATTCATTTTAGCTAAATGTTTCAATGACCACACTTTCTCTTAATTTGGTACAGGAAAAAAAAGAAATTTGTAGAGAGGTATTTAAAAATAATTTTACCTGATCGCAGACTTTAGGACCCTACAGTGAATTGCAATAACCCCACTGAGGAGGGTCTCAGTGGAATGGGGTTGGGGGAGAGAGGATATAAGAGTATATGTAACCTTTTATAAAGTAAAAAGAAATATAAAAAATAATTTTGGGATCAACGAAAATGCCTGTCCATGGAGGAATGGATAACAAAACTATGGTATATTTACATGATGGAATTCTATTCAGCTGAAAGGAAAAAATAACACATCGAAATTTAGGGAAAAATGGTCTGACTTGGAGCAGATCCTAAGCGATCTCTCAAAAGAACAGAGAGCCAAACACCGCATATTCTCCCTCATATACAGTCCTTAACCAGGCTAACCGTAAACTCTACGCAGACTAGTAGAAAGAAGTGAGAGCTTATGAATGAGGGGAAAGGGATGGGGGGAGGGGAATGACTTAAGCATTAAGCTAAACCAAAATAGGTTCAAAATCATAAAATCCTCATGAGCACACTGTAACCTATTGAGCAAGTAGTGGGCGTCCTCTGGCAAGAGGGGCCATGAATAATAGGGGAGAGAGTCTAAGCCTGTGAAAAATTGATCAGTCTGACAACCCCTGGCCCCAGTCACTGGCTCCTTCCCTCACTGAGCTGTTGACCAAAGTGACCCATGAGGTTCCAAAAACAAGACAGGGTTCTGTCAAAGCTCTTAAATGCCCACCACAGGCCTGAGGCAAGATCCTGTTGCTGAAGAGACCACAGAAAGCCATCGATCAGCATCGAGAGACCCTGTGAGGTCCAGAATGGTAACCAGCCTCCAGATGGTAGCTAGTGCAGAGCTGGAAGGCACTGCATAAGCTTACAGAGGAAACTGGTCAACGACAGCTGGAGCAAACATAGACCACTGGCATGAAACACAGTCTGCTGCCATGAGTAGGCTGACCACACCTCCTACTGGGAGAGAACAGCAAACCAAGAAAGGAGCACTGGTGAAATGGAGGAGCCAAAACCTGGGGGAGACAATCAACAGCTTTTAAATTTGGCCAAATAATCCATTTAGTGAGGGGGCTAACTAGAACTAGGGACTTCGGGCGATATGCACTGGGAGCCGGACTCTTGGGCCCCCAAGGAGAGATGCATTATGCGAGCGATTGACAGAGAGGCTACTAAAAATAGAATCAAGCTAATTCAGAAATGTGTATGCCAGTTAACCTATACTAATCTCACTCTCCAATGGAGATTCTGTTTGTATCTTTCAGAATGCAGCGAGAGAGCTGTGGCTCATCCAACCCTACCAACAAACCGCAGGCTGATAGCTGACATTCTGGCAAGAGATAAGCCACCCCAGACCTACTGTGGAGGATCCATATGGAACCCTGCAGCGAATGATGGGATGAACAAGGGACCCATAGCCACAGCCATTCAGCCAACACAGGATAAGCCAGTGAGACAAACACCAATGATTTTCGACACAACCTAAAGCAGAAGTACAAAGACCCCTAAAACATCAACAATAAAGCAGTCTTAATACTCACCCACCATGACTCAGGGAACTGAGCAGAAGAGGGGGTGGAAAGATTATGAGAGCCATGGTGGGGAGAATACCCAGAGTCATGCCCCCCCTTTAGTAACAACACACTAGGGCTGGCGGAACCAGGCTGACTCCTAGGTTATCCATGGTCCCCTGCCCCAAAGACTGATCCAGATGGCCCATGGAGGAGGATATCCAGCTGATTGGGGATGGGGAAGAGGGGCATTGGGGAACTGGGGATAACAACTCATTGTTTGCCCATTAAATAATGTAACTCATTATGGACAATAAAAAAATAATTTTGCTAAGACTTATTTGTATTATTTTCTACATAACATTATTTTAGTCTCAAGCCTATATATATATATACCTATATATACATATACATATATACCTATATCTCCTTTTTATGAATCAGAACATAAATAACAAAATCTGTGGATAATATGGTGAAAGAGTATTTAATGTGTGTTAAGAGAAAAACTTCCCTGTGTCAGTCAACAACCCCTTCTTCATTCTAGCTGATGACACGATCTATTCACATAAAGAAAAATTACGTATTCTTGAAGCGATGATTAATAACTTATAAAGTATAAGAAAATTGCATAGATAGCTTGGGAAAATAGAAGAGAAAAACGTCCGTTCTGAAGCAACTTCTATCTTTCTATATATTTCCTTGTCTTTCAGAAACAGAATCAGATGTTTTCATGTGGAAAACAGGCTTTCTATTTTCTGATTTCAGAGTTCAAAAAGGAGGGAGCTTGTTTCTTTAAAACAAAGGTTTTAAAAATCAAACTTGCCCCAAGGGGAGCAGGATGAGGCCTGCCTCTCAGGTCAGTGGGTGGTGGGGTGCACCCATCTTTCTCTGGGCAGGAGGATTTCCTGCTGTTTTTTCAGAAGTGACCTAGAAGGAGGTTAACGATTCCAAAGAAGGGCTTTTCCCTCTGGGAAAATTTAATCTTATGACCTTGTTCTCTATCTGTCCATTTCTCTTAAGTCATAGACGCCCTTCATTTAACTTACATCAAGCTGCTTTATTTTCTTCAAAAACAAAGATGAAGTGACTGCTTGGTTTCATTTAACCCAGGGACTGTCTGCATTTCAAAACAAAATCACTGTGCTGGGGAAGGCTCACACATCTCCTTTCAAATCACTGCAATTCGCTCTCTCTCTCAAAAAATATTAACGCCTTATAAACACTGCCACAGGATGTCCAAGATCAAGGGCTATTTGCATTACTTTTAGTAGCATTGCCTAGTGGTTATAATGCATGTGCAATGCATTATATACACACATTCAGAATACCATTTTATGTCATATTATAAATTTCTCATCCCTTGAAAATAAATATATTATTTTAAAACACTGGGATTTTTTTGGATTATTTTTTCTCCTTGTGGGCGCGAGTTGACTTATTGATGCGTGCAGGGTGCAAAGATCATTGACAAAGAAAATTTTATTAAGGCATGTGTAAATAAAAAGGATCACTTCTGAGAGGATTTAAGATTATGAGAAAATATCGCCTTTATCTAGCCAAAGAGTTTCATTTTTTTCCACCTGAAATATGCAGACTTGAGTGGCTCAACTTCAGTGTGAGAATATAGTAAAATAAAACTATAATTATTTTATTATCCTCGTGGGTTCGGATTCCTGGTGCTTGGAGTTCTTGAGGGCAAAGTGAAAACAGAAACTGCCTTGTGCTCCAAGTTGTCAGGATTTTTAAAAACAACTTTTTTTTTTCCCTGCATCAGATCCAGGACATTTTGGGCACGATCATATTACTCACTTTCACTGCCAACATGAAGTGAAAAGAATCTTTCTTAATTTTCAACATTATGATGTTCCATTTGGAAACAGTACAAGCAGAATAGTGTGATTCCTGCTAATGTATGGCTCCAGCCTATGTATGGCTTTGCTAATATTTAATATGCTAGCTGCTCAGACAATCCTGTTCCTGTCTCTGTAGAGGACAAACCATTCAGAGGCACACAAACTTATTACAACTACCAAAGCAAGTGCCTGTTGATTAACTACTTCATCTTCATAGACTGGACCTACTGATAAGCCCAGACTGAGAATCTGCAGTGTTTTTACCTCTCTGTGAGAAAGACAGCTAGGACCTGTCTGCCCTCGGGTCCTCATGGAACTGTAAAATCCACTATGCACCAGGAGACAGGGACCATTTATATGTGGATTATTGTAGTACTGGCTCTGAGTACAAGAACTTGGAAAAACAACAATAGCATATAAAGAATATCATTTTACAAAGTGATTTTACAAACACCGGCATGATTTTGTCAGAGAGACACATGCTTCTTCAATTTCTTGAGAATGATCATAACTTTCCCATACTTCATGGGACTATCAGAGAAATAAGATAATATTGAAATATTATATGCCAGGTACTGAACAAAAAATTTGTAAGTAAAACAAAACAAAAAAATCACCTAAAACTACCCACAGGGGTTACAAGATGCATATGGCATATTATACAGTCTATTGGGGCTTGGCCATGCTGTCCTGGGCCTGTGGTGAGGCAGGACTTAATGACAGGGGCAAATAGCAGAGGAGACCTTATGACAGTTAAGGAAAGTCTCATAGCCCTTGAAGGCACACCTCAGGTATGTAGCATGTAAGTGTCTCTAGGTGTGTAGAGAGAGGCAGGTCTGCTCCAGTGGGAATGAGCCTGAGATCCCCAAGGCTGGGCGAGCGTGCTGCACCGCTATTCTCTTCTCCAAGCAAGGGCTGGAGGCTGGACCCACCTGAGAGGATCTCTCCATTTGCTTTCCATTAAGACATTGTTTGGGCTAACACTGCCCTGCAGAAACCCCTTCATCAGGATTAGATTTTCTTTGTGTTTCTCCTGTCCTGTTCTGATTCCCATGGCTCTTTATTAAGTAGCTTAGCCACAAGCATTGCAGTATTTCAGCAGTAGGGGACAGTGGCTTTAGAGGAGACACTGGGGCTGCTTTCTAGTATTTTGTTGACCTCTTGGATGAAGTCACACATGAATTCAGACCTTGTGTCCCTGGAACTGCTGACAGGTGCCTTTCTGGCAGTGTGCCAGCCTCTTCCGGTTCTAGAACCAGCTTCTATCATCTCATGCCAGTCATGCTAAGAGTGTGGACACCTCAGGAGTTGGCAAGTGTCACCCCTCAAGAGCAGAGGTACCATCCACAGCGGCAGGTATACTTCCTTAGGCAAATGCTTCCTGGACACTGTGTTTCATTTGAAATTTCATTGTGGACTGTTGTTTCCAAAAATAAAAATACTGCCTAATAATTCTGACACTGAACTTTATGCCATGCTTTGGGGTTGGCTTTTGCAGGTTTTTAGCTAATTCCAGTCAAGACTAATTTAGTTAACTGAAACCTGAGAGATAGCACAGTAGACTTCTTCATGCACTTCATTCACAAATTTCTCCATTTTGTTTATTCTAATGTGAATTATCTGATCTCAATTGCATTATTAAAAAAAAAGAATTCTTATCTTCCCCAGAAAGTACACTTAACCTTTGTGTCTACAGGTTACATAATTAGATGTTCAAACATCATGGACTGAAAATATTCACAAAAATGTTACATTGCATTCAACATGTTCAGACAGCTTATTGCTGCTGTTATTTCCTCAATAATCAATATGATAACCATTCACAGAGCATTTCCATTGTGTTAGGGGTGATAAGTAATCTAGAGATGATTTCAAGTGTAGGAAAATGGCGCTGGGGAAATAGCTCATGGGGAAAATGCATGCCTTGCAAGCATAAGGACCTGAGTTCAATACCCAGAACCCATGTAAAAATGTCAGGCAAGGGGTGTAGGTTTATAATCCCAGTGCTAGGGAGGTAGAGATGGGAAGGTCCATGGAGCTTGCTGGTTAGCAGTCTAACCTAATTGGTGAGTTCTAGACCAATGAGAAGCCCTGTCTCAAAAATGATAAAAAAAAAAGAAGTCATGAAAGGTGGGTGGCATTCCAGAAGAACAATACCTGAGGTTGTCCTCGGCCCTCTGCATACACATGCACACACATACATGCACACCTACCCATGCGCACACAAATGTGCATGGTAGAATGTATACAGATCATATGCAAATATTATGCCACTTTATATAAAGGACTTGGGCATCCACATTTAAAATCTTGGTATGCATGCTGGTCCCAGTTCCCCAGGGGTACTGAGGGCTAATTATGTTCCAATATACAGTGTGCGTGTGTGTGTACTAATTCATAAAAATATGTTTCTATTCCTATGATAATTCAATTTGTGATCATATTTTTATTTGTTTATTTATTTGAGAGAGGGAGAGAGAAGGAGAAGCAGATAGAAAGAGAGAGAGAGAGAATTAGCACGCCAGGGCCTCTAGCCACTGTAAACAAACTCTAGAACCACCTTGTGCATCTGGCTTTACGTGGGTACTGGGGAATCAAACCTAGGTCCTTAGGCTTTGTAGGCAAGTGCCTTGTCCACTTAGCCATCTCTCCAGCCCTTGTGATCATATTTTTTAAAGAAATTCTTCTAAAGGCCATGCATGATGGACCAAGTCATTGCACTACATTTTTCATCTGTGCTTTAATCATGTCCCCCGACATTGTCTCCCATCCCATGTTCCTCCTGGAGTTTTCGCCAGAAAGCATGACATGAGCAGAAGCTGAAAGTGAGCTTTGACAGGTGCCCTTGCCTTCTTGGTCCTTGGCCACTGGTGTGAGGAGACATGGCCCTGCTCATATGCTGATGTGAAGAGACACAAGGCACAGGTCTGCAGCCAGCCCCCCCCCCCAGTCAAGCCCAAGGATACATGAGTAGGAATGAGTTTTTACAGCAGCATGAAATGAGCAAGTTGAAGGTGGGATGTTCTGTAGCACTGTTGTGATAACAGGTGATTGACACATCATGGGTCTTGCATGGACATTATGAACTTTGCATAGACTTCCTTGTTTTAAGTGAATAATTCATTTTTAGCCCAAATAGAGAAGAAGTGTGGTCAATAAACTATAGCTATTGAATATCTTGTATGTTCGAGTCACTGTTTCAGGAATTCAAGCATAATTGAGAAAGAGAAGTTTGCTTTCATGGAGCTGAAGTTCTACAGAACGTTTTTTAGCTTTCACAAAGGTAAATGGTATATATGCAACTAACTACATATAGATGAGTAATTTACATATGTGACTAAATGACATTCAAAACTAAATAAAAATTAAATCACATTAAAATAGTTATACTAGTCATGTTTCCAGGATTCTATAGCACATATAGCTAGTCTTTATATTGAGAAGCCTAAAGAACAGAGAGTTCTCTAGGACAGCTCTATTCTAGATCAGGGCTTCTTAAATGTTCTCTACTTATTACCCCTTTATGCCTGTGACATTTTTATATGACTATGAATATTTAAGCCTATAATATAGGTATACAAATAGAACATCTTCTGATAATACAGCATAAGGAACCTATTTTAAAACTATTCTTGGGTGTACATACAATTTTACCATGTTTTTAAGATGAAAGTAAATTTGTGTGTTTACGAGGTGGATGTGGTTTCCATTTCCACAGAAAGGATGAGCTCTTGGCTGAGCAGTTGTTAGCAGGACGCAGAGTACCTTCAGTGTTCCCACCGCTGACTGATTTTTGGCTTCATAATGGTCAAGTGTGGAGATGCTGTGTCACATAAATACACAGTATAAAGCAGGAGGATGTTTAGGGCCATTTCAGACATTGTTGCAAATTCTTTTCTGATCCTAAGCCAAAATTAATTGTGTTATCTAATTTTATCTTTTAACATATTTGCATGTCTGTGTGTGTGCACATGTGTGTGCATGTGTTGTGGTCAGCTTCATGTTGCTGGGATGGACATCCAAACCAGACACAGTTTATAGGAGAAAGGGATTTATTTTGAGCTTACAGATCCAGGGGAAGTTCCGTCAGTGGTGGAAGAAGTTGCTTCCATATATCCAAGCAGAGAAACAAGTAAAGCAGCCCTGGGGGAGGGGAGCAGCAAGCAGGAATGGGCTGTGAACAGCAGGGACCCCTGAAGAGCTCAGACTGCTCTGCAAACCTTTGATGAAAATCAGTTCTGCCCCCAAAGACACCTTAGGGCTGGACTTCAGGATCTGCCACTGGTGACACCCCCCCCAGCCAGGTGGCTAGAGACTTAAATTACAAGCTTTAATAAAGCACTTGAGTCTATAGGGGACATATATTCAAACTACCACAGTACACATGCATGCACCTATGTAGGTATATGTACACATATGCCACAGTGCACATCTGTACACACATCTCACAGTGTACATCTGTACACACATGCCAGAGTACACATCTGTACACACACGCCACAGTACACATCTGTACACATATGCCAGAGTACACATCTGTACACAATGCCACAGCGCACATCTGTACACACATGCCACAGTGCACATCTGTACACAATGCCACAGTGCACATCTGTACACACATGCCACAGTGCACATCTGTACACAATGCCACAGCGCACATCTGTACACACATGCCACAGTGCACATCTGTACACAATGCCACAGCGCACATCTGTACACACATGCCACAGTGCACATCTGTACACAATGCCACAGCGCACATCTGTACACACATGCCACAGTGCACATCTGTACATACATGTCACCACAGTGCACATCTGGAGGTCAGAGGACAATGGTGTGGTGTGTTTGTGATCTTCTGTCACCTTCTCTGAGACAGGCTCTTTTTGTTACAAATGAATTCCAGTCTAGCTGGCCTGTGGGCTTTGGATCCCCTTGGTTCTGCCTCCCACTGTCACAGGTATGTTGGGATCACAGACATGTGTCATTTTGGGTCTGGCTTCAAATGGATGTTGGGGAATTGAACATGGGTTGGTAGGCTTGATAAACAAGCATCTTTAACCACTGAGCTATCTCCCCATCCCCCATTTAACAATTTTTTAAATGAAACTTGTCAGCAACTCTAACACCAAATTTTAAAACCAAACATTGTAACATAACCCAATCCAAAGATATACTAATTTGATACTTACATGCTGAGTAATGACAGTAAGAATGCATCAAAACTCTTTATTTTCTATAAAGCCATTATTTTTCTGTAAGAACAGAAAACTCTGTATGTTCAGTAAAGAAACTAGAATTCTTAACACGAATTTCAGCTGAGGTAGTTCAGACAGAATTCATGGGTGTTGTTTGACAAGATGGCATGTGTATGTGTCCATAATATGCACCTTAAGGCTTAGCACCAAGGCTGCAGTAAAGTCATGAGGTGCAACATGGGCAAAGTGCACCCAGAAATGCATCCAATTTATTACCTATTAATTTTGAGTTAACTCTTGGGTAGTTTGTGAGTTCAGAAAACTTTCATTAGTGCCAAAAATTTTAAGACCCCCATGTTCAGTTACATGACCCCAGAAGGTCCCCTGGTTTAAGAAGCTGTGCTCTAGAAGAAAGAGACTAGCAAGGAAACAAACAATTGTCAAGTAATTCCAAAACACATGCTTTGAGGAACACAGACGAGAGGGGATCAGTGTGGAAATGTTAGAAAGCAGCATTCAGGCGAAGCTCTGGGGCTCATCCTTCCAGTCAGTGCAAAGGCCCTGCGATGAGAGGAAACAAAGCATGTCCAAGGGCTCAGCATAGCAGAAGAGCAGTGAGACAGGGAGGTAAGGTGGGGGGGGGTACAGAAAATCAAAGAGGTGCAGGGGCCACATTTTGCAAGGCCATATAGGCTGTGGCAAAGGGTCTGGCTTTCAGTATAATTTTGCAAAGGAAAAGCACTGGAGGATTTAAAAAATAATTTTATATTTATTTATTTGCAAGCAGAGAGAGAAGAGAGACAGAGAGAGTGGGCACGCCAGTTAGTTAGCCACTGCAAACTAACTCCAGATGCACGTGCTACTTTGTCCATCTGGCTTTTCATGGGTACTGGAAAATCAAACTCAGATTGGTAGGCTTTTCAGGCAAGTGCCTTAACCTCTGAGCCATCTCCTCAGCCGCATGCACTGGAGGATTTTGAGCAAGTAATGACATCACCTGAATTTCATTTTTACAAACAGGGCTCTGACTCTGGAAAGCTGGTCTTATAAAGGATGCTTCTAGATTGGAGGAAAGAAAAAGAAGGAGAATATTTCTAGACAGGGACAAATAAGAATAAGGTAAAGGAATCCATATACATATTCTAAGCTGCGTCATTCTTGCCATATTTATTGTTTATGTTGAGGCAGGTCTTGCTAGGTAGCCCTAGTATTTTCTATGTAGCCCAGGCTGGCCTTAAACATACAGAAATCCTTCTGCTTCAGTGCCCTAAGTGCAGTGATTGCATGTGTGTGACAATGCTTGGCTTTGACATGTTATTTACATGGCATCCTCAAGTCATTTCTAAAACTAAACTTCTGTGTAAGCTCCTCTGTTGTTTCTGGCTGAAATGACTAGACAAGCTACAGCTAAGGGGGAGTTGGGAGTTCTCCTATTAAAAATCCATTTTCCTGTCATATTCTTGCGCTGTCAGCAGAGCAGCTAAGGAGTGGCCAGAGGTGCATCATGTGGGGGAAGAGTAGGGTAGGATCTCCACTCAGGCAAAGCAGGGTTAGTTCTGTAGAGGGCTGAAAAGGTGAAAAGCATGGGAATAGCAAAATGCCAAAATAAAACAAGGCAAAAACCTAATGGGAAAATTATTCGACTAAATAAAGAATGAAGTCCTATCATTTCAGGCACCATGGATGAGCATGGAGGACATGGTATTAAGTGAAATACGACAGGCACAAAAAGACACATACTACATGTTCTCGCTCATATATGGAAACTATAAACGCTGATCTCATAGGCTTAGAAAGTAGAATAGTGGTTGCCAGAGGTAGGAAAGCAAGAATATGTGAGGACAGAGAAAGGTTGGGAAAACAGGAAACAAAATGCAGTTACATAGGCGGAGTCACTTCTAGAATAAATACGATTTACAACAATTTATTGTATAGCTCAAATAGCTAGAAGATTTTGAATTCCTCCAATAAAAAGAACATGTAAATATTTGAGGTGGTAGATGGAGGTGCTAAGAGCCCTCATTTGTCATTGCATAGGTCATTTCCTTGTATTGAAATATACTGTGACACATACATGAGAACAATCATGTTGACCAAACCAAAAATCAAACTGACAGAAGGGAAGAATCATTAACAATTGCAAAAAGAGAGACAAGGGAATAGGTGTTGAAGAGAAATTCATTCTTTGAAAAGAAAGGCAAGAAATGACAACCTGGAGAATGTATCCATACCTTAGCAGTGAAGGCTCAGAGGAAAAAACAGATAGCATAGGAAAAATGCATTCCATAGTAAGTTTCTGGTATTACCAAATGATTGAGCAACAATAGGAAAATACCCAAACCTATCTGATGGACCTGTGATTCATTTTTTAAACATTATGGATGTTTCCTCTATCAACTAATGTTGTGATTTGGAGCAAATCCTTAGCATCTAAGACTTTCTGTCTCAGCACATGAGAAACATGAAGCTAGTTTTCATGTCTTCTAAGTCTATGCCAGCTCTAAAATAAATTGAGTATAAAATTAATGATAGATGATGGTCATGATTGTGTGTGTGTGTGTGTGTGTGTGTGTGTGTGTGTGTGTGTGTGTGTGGTTTATTAAACAGACCAATACTTATCCAAAGGGTTATTTCCCAAAAGTTTTTTTTAAAGAACTATACAGAAAAAAAGCATTTATGGTTGAATGAACTCTTTACTTTAATAATCATTTAATTCATTTAGCTAGAGACAGTAACATAGTAAGGTGACTAAAGAGAGAGTTTGCATTCTGTGTGTTGAGAAGCATCATACTGTGAGGAATTAACTACTGTAATGCATTTCCCTGGAAATTCCATGCTGGAATTGCCTTCCCCATGTGTGCATCCCTCAGCACCAAGCTGGATGTCACCTCTGTCGTGACGCCTGCCTCCACCTTCTTCAGAACCAAGCTCTTCATTTGTAGAACGACTGAGTGTTTTGTATTTCTCTGAGCATCCTACCTATTATATTTTGGCATTTCCTTCTTTGATGAATATTTAATTCCTGGGGGCAGACTTCTGAGTTTTTTTTTTTCTTTTTGCCTTTGCCTACCTTTACCCCGGTGCCTTCCTGTCACCAAAATTATAATAAACATCTGTTGAATTAATGATGCATAGTATAAAATTACAGTTGACATGAAGACAGGTAGAAAGAGAAAAAGAATCTTAGAAAATTCTTTAGTTGAGAGAGAGGTGTGGGTTTAAGATTCAGTTGGAGAAGATTGAGGAAGAACTTAAAGAATGATTGTAAGAAAGAATCAACAAGACCCAAGTGAAGAGCATGAGAGGAAAGGCAAACTAAAGACATCCAGCAACGTGAAAGACAAAGGCATTGTGAACACTCTCTTGATGGAAGTTTGGGAAGAGCTCCAGAAAAATCCAGGGAAGCAAGCAAGGGTCATTGGTGGGACCTTACTACTCTGGCTGGAAGAATATTCTAACCCAGGGAGAAGGGAGGCTCGGGAAAATTTCAAGTAAAACTATAAATCGGAAAATATACAATGTTTTATGAGGGATATTCTGTGGGTAAGCCCTTTGATGAGCCTGAAAATAAAGAATTAAAGGTTACAAGGATGGAGATTGCTATTCCTAATAATTCTACTAGGAAAAAGATTCCATTAAGAAACCTTACAGGAAGAAAAGCTCAAGATATTGGAAAACTGAAAAGGTGGCAGAGACAGAAAGGGAACTCCATTCTTCTTTGCTAAGTATTAAAATAAGTATTTTACACTGGACACAAGAATGGTTTCCTTAGAACGAAAGTATTAATCTCTGTCATTTTACACCTTAGATAAGCTCACACAACTGTGTAGGAAATGGACTGTAATAGATGTCCGGTGTGTTGGTTTGAATTAGGTGACCCAAATAAATTCATGTGTTTTGCAGTTTGGGAGTTGGAGCTTTTTTGGAGGAGGTGGGTTGTTGTTAGGGGTCAGACTTAAGGGGTGTTACAACCAGCTTCCCCTTGCCAAAGCTCAACTCACTCTCATGCTTCTGTTTTCCACCTGCTATGACAAAGGTGATGTCCGGCCTCTGCTCATGCTATGCTTTACCCTGCCATCATGGAGCTTCCCCTCAACTCTGTAAACCAGAATAAATCCTTTTCTCCCATCAGCTGCTTCTGGTCAGGTCTTTATGCCAGCAATGAGAAGGTAACCACAACCTCCAGTGAGTGGCATGGAAGGAATGGCAATTAATGACTATGCATGGACCAAGATTTCCAAGAGGGAAATCCATTTACCAAGAGAGCTAGAGAAAAAATTGAAATTATAGAGAAGACAATATAAGAATTGAGGATGTAGATCACTTGTAGAGCATCTGCTTAGCATGGTTAAGTCCCTTGGGGGGGGCAGATGGAAAGAGGGAGAAAGACAGGAAAAGTTGGAAAGCAGGAGAGAGAGAGAAAGAGAGAGAGAGAGAGAGAGAGAGAGAGAGAGAGAGAGAGAGAGAGAGAGAGAGAGAGAGAGAGAAAAGCTTTTATGGAAAGAGGTTCCTGTAGTGGATGAATTTCTTACTAAATTTTGAAATAATTGATGTGTTATTTCATGGCATAACCAACCACTTGTCATTTTTTTTTCCTCCACTATCATCCCTTTAGTTTCTGGGGTTATAACATCTTGGGTGATTTGGGTAGATGATTCCTATCAAAATGTGAGGTACTTGGTCCTTTCCTCTGCACTCTAAGACAGGGCCCTAAGCATTTACCTGAAGCTCAGCCAACAGATACCATGCTCAGAATTTGGGGTCTTTAGGGAACAGCAGAAAGAGGCCAGAGGGGCTCAGAAATCATGTACAGTGGCTACTAAAGTGTAGCTGTATTCAACCATTTGGTTTCCTGACCAGTGATCCTGGGGCAGAAACCTGGCTAAGCTTTGATGGATTTTGCCCTCACGGCCTGTGAATTTTCTGAATAACCTTCTTCAACTCTCCTCAGTTCTAGACTCTACCAGAAGCCCTTTCAGTGTATTGCTTTCTTGCTGAAGTTGACCTGAACTGGTTGCCAAGAAATCCAACTGTTTATGCTACCTTATTGTCAGTGAAAATTATTGCCATCAGATAGGGAAAGGGCCAGTCTTTGCTAAGTCACTTATTAAAATAAGTATTTTCATATGTATTTGATTTGGTTTATATATTTGTTTATTTGTTTGAAATTGGCTCTCCTATAACCCAGGCTAGCTTTAACTTCCTACAAAGACGAGCATAAGTTTGAACTCCTTACCTTCTACCTCCACTTCCCAAGTACAGGATTTCAGGCATGTACATCGTGCTCAGCTTTAATTTAAGTATTTCACAAGCAAATATGATTCAGGCATTACTCTAGATCCTGAAGAAATAGAGCTGTTTCCTAAGAGTACTATCTACTTATGCAGACTATCTTCTTTTGAGTGTGATGCATAAGCTCTGTTTACAGTACTCTGTGCATGTTATCTATGATGTGTACCAAATTAGCTCCACACAAAGCAACATAAAATAGCAAACTTTCTATTATATCTCCGTTTCTGTGTATCAGGCATCTGGGAGCAGCTTAAGTGGGTTTTCTGGACCTGAGTATCTTACAAGGCTGTGACAAAGGTGCCATCCTAGGTCAGAAAGTCTCACCTATGGGCGGGGTCAGAGGAGAAGACATCTCTTAAGCATACCATAGTTAGCTATGCCAGTGAGCTAACATGACCATTTTCTCACTGGTTATTGGACTGAGAGCCAGAGAGAGAGAGAGAGAGAGAGAGAGAGAGAGAGAGAGAGAGAGAGAGAGAGAGAGAGAGGAGAAAGAAGTAAAGAAAGAAAGAGAAGGAAAGAAAGAAAGACACAGAGAGAAAGGGAGTGTGTGTGTGTGTGTGTGTGTGTGTGTGTGTAATACCTCACCAGAAGCAGCTTTAGGAAGGGAAGAGTATTTTGGGTTATAGTTCCAAAGGGTAGAGTCCATCATGGAGGGGAAAACACACAGCAGCAGACCAGCAGGAAGCTACTGCCACATCTTCATTTCAGCAGGGAGGAACTAGAGAGAGAACAAGAGGAGCCAGGCTAAAAAGTCATCAAGACCTGTACCTAGTGTCACACTCCCTCCAGCAAGAGTCTGCCTCCTAAAGGCTCCACATCCTTCCTTGGCAGCATCACCTACTGGAGATCAGGTATTCAAACACATGAGTCTATGGGGGTTGGGGTGGAATTGCATTCAAACCACCACAGCGTTATGTGCCTCAGTTACATGAAGGCTGATGGAGAAGCAAGAGGAGCTGGATGAGTAAGGAAGCCCAATCTTCCATGGAGTCCATGGAAACGCTATCACTGAAAATATGTCTTAAGAACAGAGAATATGAGCAATGTGAACCCCATAGGCTAACAAGTTCCACCCTAGGAAAGCCTCTGCTAGACTTACTCTGTTACACTGTAAGCAGTGTGCGTTGACAGCTGACCCAACACTCAGCACACTCATAAATGGAGAAATATCAAAAGTACTTAACCCACTTGCAGAGGAGGATCAGCAGTTTATAGGGACTACATGGGAAGTGGTGGTCTGTACCAAATGGCAGGTCCTGGGTTTAAGCACAGAAACACAGGGCTTAGCATTCAAATGTGTGAGGTGGAAATTTAGGAATATCATTGGGGAAACTGGTCAAGTCGAAGGCAGGCAGAATCACCACGGATGAAAGCTAACATTGGTGACCTCAGCATCCTTCTGTACTGCACTATAAATCCATTTGGAAAAGTCTGCAAGGAGCCGATCACCTGTTTACATATCTAATCCACAAGAGGAAGGGATCATGAAGGTCTCAGTTCATATGCTGTGCTATGGGTGCATCAGAGGAGAAGGTAGATTGTGACTTCCAATTAAAATTAATATTGAAAGATGTTAGGGTACAGAGCACATAGAAAAGAAATGCATGCTGGTAATGAAGAAGGAAAAATAAGAAAATTAGCAAAGGGGGCTCTTTCACATCCTGAGGGGATATTTTAGAGAAAGAATCATGCAAGACAAAATTAAGAAAGACTAGAGGAAGGCAAGGAGAAAATAAAACCTTGGAAAATATGGGGACGGGGTCCCTGTGGATCAGATGCCGCCTCATCAAATGGTTTTAATTCCATTTTTTATACATAAGTTATAACTGGCAACCTCTATTGAGACTATTTTTTTATTGCCTTATGGAAAAGCCAGGCCAACATGATTAAAACGCAATGTATTCACCTCCCAGGGAAGGGGAGCTGGGCGTGAGGAACCCAAGGCTTTTCTTCAGAGTGACATTTTTCTGTTACAATTTTAATAAAAAATAAAGCAAAAGAGGACGAAGGGTGGGTGTGTAACATTGCTGCCTCACCTTCCTCCCTTGGGATGATGGGAAGAGGTCAATACCCTTTGAAGGAAGAGAGAAGGGCCGGATATGAAAACAGCACTCAGGCAGCCCAAAGGAGGAGGAGTGGTGATTGGATACCCCAAATTGATAACATCAGTCACACAGATGAAAATGAGTCCCATCATGTAACGTTACAGGGTTGCAGGGAGCATCATTTGAAACGGCAATGGCTACATTTTGCATTTACTCAATGACGTTTCTAGGCTTTGTGAAATCAGTCAATAAGTGTGGGGTGTGAGCCTGACTGGTAAAAGGAAATGTATGTTTATTTATTTATTTTTAAGTAGGGGACAAGTCATGGACAAGGACCAAAGTATGACCAATGTCAAACTAGGAACTTGAGGAGAAATTTCTTCGAATTTTTCCCAAGATAATATTTATTCTACTTGTTGTGAATCGCACCTGTGAGAGTCCCAGGACTGAGTGAGCCATATCACCAGCGGATGTGATGTCATGGCATTATAGGTCAGAGAAGAACGAGCACACTCCTCTCAGTCTCAAGTACCTACTTTTGTTCCCATCTATATTTTGACCAGCTCATAAATTTCTCTGGAAGCTACCATGTAGGAATTTATGACCATGACCTGGATTGAAAGGAACTCAGATGGCTTTATGAATTAAAATAAGGAAAAAAAGGTTAGAGAATATATATGTAATATACACATATGCACACACACACACTTTCTAGTGAGTAGTGACTCAGTGGTTGAACATACTTGTTCTACACGCCTGCTGACCAGAGTTCATATTCTCAGTGCCCACCTAAAGGTGACTGCAAAGCAGTGCATTTGTCTGTAACCTGTAGGCACTGAAGGCAATGGGGAGGCAGAGTCAGGAGAATCTCCAAGTGTGTGGGCCATCTTGTCTGGCCTTCCCAAATGCAAAAATAACAAGAGGGTCCCTGTCTCAAACAAGGTGGAAGGAGATCAACACTTCTGGTTTGTCCCTCGACCCTCCCCCCACAAGAGCACACACACACACACACACACACACACACACTCACACTCACTCACTCACTCACTCTGGAATTCTATACACTGGCATCTCTGCATGTCTTGATTATAGTTCACAAATATTAATTCAAAAGTCCCCAAAATTCATGAAACACCTTCGGAATCATCAACAGGCTAGGTGCTGTTTAGGAAAATTCTACAGGGAAGTGGACGGACTGAGTTGTAGTTATTTGCAAATTGGTAATCCATACGACAGAAAGCATCCATTTCCAGATTGCAGGGCAGCGTACCACCTCTCCATTCAGTTCTCAACAATTTCCAAACACGTGGGAAAATATCTCTGCACACTAGAGGCATGATTAATACCACGCCTTTCGTGTTCACTGTCTCTCTATGATGGAAAAAGTCTCTATAAATATGTCTCTCATTTTTGAAACTCCGGCCTCACAAAAATATTTGCTGTATTGTTTTGTATAGAAGTCTAAAGGGGAAAAAACCCTCAAATAGGATTTGAACTTGCCAAATAAGAATGTAGTATTTTGAGTTCTTTGAAAATAAGATGTGAGAACATCATATATGGCAACATTTCTATTAATGAGGAGGAAATTTAATCACCACTTTATCTGCCAGCACTCTATTACAGTAAAATGTATCTCAACAAATTTTAAAATTATTCTAAAATAGTTGGTGCTCACATTTTTTCCTTTGCTTTGTATGAGTTTTAACTTTTGAATGTAAGTTTAGTTTTTTTGTTAACTGTAGTTACAATTTATTATTAGGGTTTAATTATTTCAATATTATTATTTAATTATTTCAATATTTTAAGAAGCAATATTGTTGGTTTTTGTGATCTCTAGCCTTAATTAGATATTCTGGCATTTAATAATCATTTTAAACTATATCTGTCAAATAAATATATTTATTCTCATTTCTACAAAATCTAAATTTGAGGGATATAAATCAAGTTACCTATTCTATATATTTAAGAATATATATAATAAATATATATTTAATAAAATTTACTCAATATTAATATATGTTAAACTTTAGAAGTATTTATCCATGGGTGTCATTATTTAGATTCATATAGCTTCCAAAAATTTGTTCATAATAAATTTTTATGGCTAAAATAATTTGACATTTTAGGAAATATGATTACATGTTCCTCATTTCATTATATGTCAGTTTTATATTTCTGATTTCAGTAGTTTTTGTTCATATCAGCATGTTCTACAGATACATAATATTAGCAATATTTGAAAAGGTGGATTAAATTTCTACCAAATGTCTTTTTTCTTCATAGTCTCTTTAATGGTAGATGCTGATTTTTTATTAGATGATCACTTGTCCATATGCATAATTCTTTAGAATCCTCAAATGAATACCATCTGGTTTCTCTACTATGCTGCAAACTATTTGTTTGAGCTGATGCCTAACCTTTTGAATATACCTTCAATAGTAGTGCTGAAAACTTGTAAATATCATTTCACTATTAGGTCCCCCCTTTTTTTTTTACAACTTCTAGACTCAAGAAAAACTATTTTCCTATTTTGTAGGAAGATATGTTCAGTAAGTGAACAAGGACCTATGGGGCAGGTGAAAATCCACAGTAAGCAACATGACCTTGACAGGACTCTTGCCTTTAATGTTTCTATACATGAAAATTTCACTGAATTCATTACTGTTGTATAATATAAATGAATAAATGTGTAAAATTAATTTTTCTAAATGTTACCTCTCTTTGATATAGTCCACCAAAATAGGAATGAATTTATGTTACACGTAATAGAAATTTATGCAAAATATAACTCAGATTTTAATAAAGAAAAAACTTTCAAGTAAATAAGGCTGAGTGAAGAAAACAGCAAGTGAAATGTGTCAGTCATAAATTTATTTATTGCATGAAGGCATTTCCTATCTATTTTCCAAGGAAAGTTCTTAAATATTTTTGTAGTCAACCATTGCTACCCATTTCACAGATTAGGAAAAGTGGCAGGGAATAGTTAAGTGTATGGGAAACAAATATCACATGACTTAGGGAGGGTTACAAGGGAAAGACTACAATCTCCAGTATAAAGGAACTGGGATCTAGGTCTAGTTTCTGTCTGCTGAAAACACTAGCTTTCTCTATGCATCACTGACAGCTTCTCTCGTTGATTTAACCCCCCTCTATAGTTCTATAGTCTATATGTTAATATGTGGGTGTGTATATATTATGCACATATTTTATATCACATACACATGTCAGACGTGGGGGCTCTGATAAAACTTTCTTATTTCATGTGACTTTAAACAGCCTTTTCTACATGACTCTTTAAAAGAGATCTGTAAGTAACAGAAACACTCTACTCAGACAATCTTCTATCGGAGGGAATCTGTAATCTTAAAATATGTTGTGCATAAATCTTTCAAACAATCTGAGAATGTTACATTAAACTGTGATCTAGAGAAGCAGACATGTGTTAAGGATATGTATCTAAAGTAATGAGCAGCCGATGTCTTTGTAATTAGATGCCAGATTGCAACTTTGACACCATTTCTTGTAACTTATCAGAGAGATTTATGCTTTGCATCTGACATTTTAAATGGAAGATTTGAACTGGTACCTAATGTGTTTTCTATAATTAATTCCTTTGAGGTCAGATTTCATGGACACAGAATTCTGTTCAAATAAGTCCGTCCTTTCCAATATCTTTCTTTTTGGAATTAACAGTTGAAAACATGTAAATCTTTTTCAAATAAGAGTTGCAGTAGCAGGTATTGTTTGTTTCACCAATGCAAGGTTCTCCTAATAGTACAAAATATCTTCTTAAACTTAGACCCAATGGAGTCAATGCAAGAGATGGAAAAGCTCCAAGTTAAACTAGTCATGGGTTAATAAGAAATGGAAAGTTTCCCTACATAGATGGCTCAAGTTCTTGATAGAAAAGACCCAGCAATGTAAGAGCCATGGTGGAGGAGAATGTCCAGAGACATTGCTCCCCCCTTAGCAACAACATACAAAGGGGGAGGGGTGGAACCTGGTTGACTCCTAGGCTATCCATAACCCCCTTCCCCATAGACTGATCCAATATGCCCACAGAGGAGGATACCCAGCTGATTGGGGACAGGGAGGAGGGAAATTGGGGATACCAACACATTATTTGCTCATACAGTGTATCTAATAATGGATAATAAAGATTTAAAAAAAAAAGAAAAAGGAAAAAGAAAATGCTTATTATAAAAATATTCCTTCTTTATTAGTTCCTGTAAGCATAGGAATAACTTTTTTTGAAATAAATGTAAAAAATTCCAATTCAAGAAAAAGAAAAAGACAAGAAAAGACCCAGCAAGGAGGGTCTGTCTTACTGTAAACTTTAGGCTATCTAGACATAGCACCTAAAACTTACATGCTACATATGTTTTGTCTAGGTATTCTCAAGATGGTACATAGATTACTTGGTGGTTAACACAATTTATTATCCTGACAGTATTCAACAAAGTGTTGAATGAATGGCATTTTGATTGTTGTCCAATTTCTGCTCTTAAAAACAAGAATAATACATTTAAATCTTGGAAAGCAAATCACTGAATATATAATGGTCCAGTGTCCTCAAAATAAATTATATCAAGGAAGAAAAGATGTTTACTAGTTAGACATGTTTATCTATTTGCAGGTATTAATTATGTTTCCATGGTGGCAAAAGGAAGACAAACCTTAGGGTTCCCTCTCTGCCTGTTGCTGTCAGAGGCACTGGACACTTTGTATGGCTCTGATGTCTGTTTATGCAGGAAGCAGGGAGGAGTGACCTGAAGGGTAGTTCAGCAGTGTCTACTGAGAGCCAAGCACTCAGAAACTCCCCATAACTAATGAATTCACAGAGCACATGGTGCTAAGGGATCCTGAAGTCAGCAGGAGTTGACTGCCAGGTCTGGTAACATTTGTCCCTCCAAAAGGGGGAATGTAGGATGCATTTGTCTTGGGCTTTGAGACCCCTTCAGGAGACCTGAGAAAACACTTGATCAGTCTTAGTCAAATGCCTTCTATATGTTTCTTCAGGTACCATAACCCCATTT